>JAOXJP010000012.1:2590196-2607501 GCA_025762735.1 Platanus orientalis | reverse complement strand
ATATATATATATATATATATATATATATATTTACCTTGGGTTTGAATTTGAATTCTGTTATTCTACTGGGGTACAATTTTTAATAATCATAATTCATAACAAGGGTTATTAATACGTTTTAACTAAAATATAATAAATTCAAATATGATGTAATGAATTTTAGATTTGTTTCATGAAATTTCAATGGAAAAATTTAGGATATGAAATGAAAAATGACCGATCTGTAAACTATATTTTCTAGTGAGTTATTTTATTTGCTACCCAGGATACAACACAAATCAGTGTGGTTCACCGATATGTGTCAATAAGTACAAACTTCACAGCTGGAACTGGATGAAATTGAAAGTTGTGTGGAAGTCCCACCTCCCCTATGCACTCCCTTGCTTCTATTCATACTAAATTTTTTAGTTACAATTATAATTACAATCCTTGAAGAATTAAAATGCTCAACATCTAATCAAAATGCAGCTATGTAATATGAAATAAATGGAAATTCCTGAAGTTTATCAACTAAACCCTACCACTCCTTCAACTAAGATATAGACTGCAGCCTTCTTTGTGCTTTGGCACATCTTATTTAATTGCATGCAAGTATGTAATTCATTCTTTTGGGCTCTTTCATCACTATTAATTGCACCATCTGTTTCTATTGCAGAAATTTTTGGATAGTTCCAAGCTGAAAAGACACTTTCTTACTCATACAGGAGAGAAGGATTTTGTGTGTCCTCATGAAGGCTGTGGTAAAGTAAGCACATATCCTACCCACTTTTAGCCTTCTACATTTGGGAATTTTATTATATTACGGCAAGGCTTGTTTTACCTCATTTATTGCCTTCTAATGTCATGTTTTGGCTGTCATGTGCTACTTACCTCTTATTTAAACTTGTTTCTTGTATTTCTGGATATTATTCTATTTCTTCACCTCTTTAAATTTGTTATATCCTGGAGTTAGGAAGGTTTCTAGCATAATTGATGCAGAGGCCGGCTTCATATCAGTCCCCATAATCCCCTAGGGACTCCAATGGGACTTATTCTCCAATAAGAATCATGGGATTCATCCAAAAAAAAAAGAGTCAAGAGGGTGGGTTCCAATTGTAGTAAACACATGCCCCTCATAAGAGGACACATATGAGTGCTTGTTCACTTGAATTGAGTCCTTGTTCTTCTAGGACTAAAATCTAGTTATAGTTTACCTAGTTTAGTAGAAGTTAGTAATATAATAAGATTTGACCTTTTGACTTGTATTTTGACTTTTTAAGTTAGATTTATTTTGAAGCTATTTTAGTTTATGTGGATTAGAATTTGAGTAGGATATGGGATTTGTAGCCTTTATAGGAGTTTCTTAACAATTTAACTTAATATTTTATCTACTAGTTTGATTTGGATTGCTCAAAAAATTAAAGCTCTATATAAAGCACTAGGGATGTCCATAGGTAGAGGATTATTGGAGATTGAGTTGCTGTTTTTCTATGGAGTTATTTCTCTTATTATTCGAAATGGTTGCTGCTGAGTTTTCAGGCAAGTATCTTCTCTTTTACCACTCTACAAGTGGTGATATTGAAGATTAGTGGTTTTCGTTTTCTGGTTCCTCTTCTTTTATTAATCAACTGGCTGGTTTTCTACTATATGCTGTCTTTATGATTGGCAAATTTTATTCTAATCCCTGCTGGTTTGTTCCTTTATTAAATAAGTTCTGTTTATCAGTTTTAATTAGATTTTACCATCTCAGTCCTCTTATGATTAGGCTATATTATAATGATTTTGTACTAGGTTGTACTCTAATTCCTTGATTAAGTTGCTGAATTGGTTACTATTGATTGGAGTTAAAGTGGAGTGAAAGTCGAAGTTATTTAAATGCTTCCACTGTGTTAAACTTATTTGTGTGGAACTACCATTTTTCTGCATCAATTGTTTTTCAAAACCCAAGGAGAACCCCAGTTGCCTCATAAACTAATGGACATTAGCATATCCATATGAAATGACTTGTGAGTTTCACTTGCTATTCAGACAAGAAATGAATATTGTCAACTCATCAAAGACATTCTGATCAATGTTTAGTCTTGAATCATATGCAAGTCCTGTACTGGTGCAGCAAGAAAATGAGTCAACATGACTCACACAAGTGTCAAACCATGGGGCCTTCCATCTTTTTTTATTTTTCCAAATGATAATGTTGAGATAAAAATGATGTTGGGTGATTTACATGTGGCATATTTCTTATGTGGGTTGAGAGTCAAGTAAGAAAGAATGAGAACTCATCAATTCTACATTCCTGTCTGCCTTATTCTATACTGAGTGGTTTCGTTGCTCTTTGGTGATTTCCTTGTTTAGTGGTAAATAAATTATTTCTCAAATTTGTCTTTTGGACCTTCTGTTCTTTTCCCTACCATGTAGTTCTGGGTATTTGCTACCAAATTCGCAAAAGTTGAGGGTTGTTATTTATTGTATTTATAATTGACTTCATCTGCATGATCTCTATTCTATTCAATTATTAACCCTATTTAGGGTATCATTTCATCCAAAGAATTTTCTTGTGAGCTCATGATTTTACTCTTTATTTCTATTTAGTTTTCTGTTATTGAATTGCAAGCTGTGAAACATGCAGGCTTTCTCCCTGGATTTCAACTTGAGGGCACATATGCGAACTCATTCACAAGAGAATTATCATATTTGCCCATATGTAGATTGTGGAAAGAGATATGCTCATGAATACAAGTTAAAAACTCACATCAAGGCTCACCATGAAAAGGTTGGTGCTGTTACATGTCAATCCTAGTCTTTTGGTATTGGAAAAAGAGCATCATTTCTTTTATTACTTCTTCGGATGTTTTGTTTGATAGATAGTTTCCTAGATGAATTTTTTGAGTTGTGGTGCTTGACAATGTATATTTTTGGTTCCAAGGAGTGATATTGTGCTAGTTGAATGCGTTAAAGGACAAGGGGGCCAAAAATGACATTGTTCAATTATTGATGAAAGACATGAATGCTTATGATTTAATGGAAGAAATGGCCTTGGATACAGTGGGAATAGCAGAACAGGATTCATGTATCCAACCCCAAGTAGTTGGGTTGAGGCTTTTGTTGAATTGATTTTTCATAGTCCTTGCATTCATCAGATATTTTCTTTACTTTAGTTACGATTATCTTGTGTATACTTCAAGTATGGAGATTTTAGGGCCATGATTTCAATCAGACAATCACTTTAAAGTATACCAGAGCTGTAAGGATCAAAGTATCTGGGTTTTAATTTATAGCACACACCATCCACTATGCAGAGTGGAAGTGAGCAACACATAATCCTGTTATGTTGTTCTCTCTGCCAGATGAGATCTTTACCAGATTTTAATAATATAATTCTCTTTTAAATCTACAGGGTGTGACAATGGATTTGATTAAGCATACCCCACCTTCAGATAAGCTACCCAGTTCTGCAAAGCCTCCTGCTGTGGTGTATGCTTCTGCTTCCTCTGAGCGGCCTTATGCCTGTCCTTATGAAGGATGCGATAAATGCTACATTCATGAGTATAAGCTAAACCTTCATTTGAAAAGAGAGCATCCTGGTCATAACTTAGAAGAGAATGGGAAGAATGCCACTTATATTGATAATGAGATGGATGAAGCCAGTGAGCAAGATGCTTATGCTGGAAAAGGTGGCAATGGAAAAAAGAGAAGTAAGCCCAAGGCTGTGTCAAAGATGCCGCCTTCGAAAATCCCACAGCGGAAAGGTTCCAGTGTGCCTTCTACTAATTTGAATTTAATTAAAAAACAGTGGCCGAGCGAGGACATATATGAGGAAGAAGACAGTGAGGAAACAGAAGAGGATCGTGACAATGTCGAGGATGGATGGAGGTATACAGAGAACAATAAGGATGACGAAGAGACAGAGTACGAGGATTAGGGCTAGTTATGATTCATTTTGCACTGTATATATGCTATCTTTTATGGCAACATGAACACATTTTTTATAACAAGAAATATCAGTGATCGATGCATTTTCTTCTATCCTTCAACTTTGAATGTTTTTTATGTATATAACTTATAATGGGATTGTTGCTTCTATTGGCATTTTCAATAGCACCAAGACTGTTGATTTACTTGGTCCCCCAACTCCTTGTCGGACAAAATTTAAAGTTAACCACCATAGAGGCCCATAAATGATAGTCATTCGACGAGAAATAATTTGAATACTTCATTTCATATTTGAATAAGGATATAGATCGTCTTGAAAGAAATGACTCCTTTGTGAGATTAAGGAGTATCTTTTTGCTAATTTGATGGAAACCATTTTTCAATTATAATATAAAGAGGTTTCTCTCAAGTTGTGTATAATCTCTCGCCGAAAAGCTAAAAAAATTTCTTAGCTATGAAGGATTCAATTTTATATATTTGCTTATACACATAACGATCAGTTTATTATGCAACAAAAAATGAGGATAAAATGTAGGTTCTGATGGGGAAAACTACACCAAGGGCCCTGTCGGCCGACCCTAGACCTAGCCAGCATGACCCCAATCCAGGAACAGCTGACTAAGAAAAGTCCCAAGGAGGTTGGGCACCGAAATCCCCGACCAGAGATAGAATCATTGCTTGATATTAGATCCCGAGCATTCCGCTGATAATCCCGACCATCACTTAGACCACCTGACTCCCAAAACTCCAAGGCCCCCACGGTCCTAGGGCACCGGAGGAATCCTGACTGTTGGGAGATGACAATCCCAATCGACTCAGCCTAAGGATAAACATGATCCAAAAACCGTTATTTAGACATAATATCTTTTACAATAGGCTTGCCAACTCTGAGGAAAAGGCAAGGATGACAGGGAGAGATGCTGTACAGGACGTGGATGACAGTGCCATGTGAGAATGTGGATAACAGTGCCATGCTAGAACGTGGACGAAAGTGACGTGCGAGAACGTGGGGGAAAGCGACAATGAAGATCCGCTCTAATACGCCGCTCGTTGAGCCTATAAATAGGCAGACCGCTTCACCCACCAGGTATGCCAAAAACTCAAGAAAAATCTTTACTTTGGATAATCCCCCTTTTTGCCTCCTTGACTAGATCGTCGGAGAGCTAGAGGCCGGCACCCCACTGGCCCTAGCTCTCTGATCTCTCATTGTTTCTTGTGTGCAGAGTCCACTGTGTTGAAGATTCGGACCAGCTATAGGACCATCTGATTGGTGTAGAGGCAGCCCGCAAAGTTGATATGCCATCAGTTGGCACCGTCTGTGGAAAGTTTTCCGGTAGAACCTAAGACCCATATGATCAAGACTAGATCAATGGCGGCTCAACATGACCATATTAACGGGATCGACGGGCTTGAGACTTTTGTCTTTGATGGGGCATGTCTCTCAACCCCAAGGGTGGATGCACTTTAGCAGAAGATTCAGGGGTTAATGGCGAACATACAACTGCTAATGGAGCAAAACAGGGAGATTATCCTAGAACTAAGAGGCCGAAGGACCACACCAGACAATGGCAATACCGGGAGACCTAGGTCTAGCACCCCTCCAGCTAGAAACCATGACCAAAGAAATGAAGACGTCGCATTGAGCATCTCGGCTTCCTGGTTTTGAGAAAGTCACCATGAAGAAAGGATCCGCATCCCGGGCTCCTGGGAGGAAACGATGGAGGACATGAAGGAGATGGCGACGATGAGGGAAGCCTTGAAGGGAAAGGCCTTGGCAACCATCGACGAGCTGATTCAGAGGACGGACCACCCCTTCACCCCGGAGGTGATGGCTCGACACCTCCTAGAAAAATTCAAGCCGCCGCAAATGGAGATGTTTGATGGCAGCAGGGATCCCCTAGATCACTTGGAGGCCTACAAGACACATATGAACCTCCAAGAGACCTTCAACGAAATCATGTGCCGAGCTTTCCTGACAAAAATTGAGGGTTCTGCCAGGGTTTGGTTCAGTCGGCTAAAACCATGTAGCATATCCAATTTCATGGAGTTAAGTCGACAATTTATCGGCTATTTCATCGGCAGGCAGAGGCACTAGAGCTGACAACCTATCTCATGAATATCAAGCAGAGCAAAGGGGAATCCTTACGAGACTATATGTCCCGATTTAACAAGGAGGTACTACAAGTTGATGCTACCGACGAGAAGATGATCGTTGCTGCTTTGATGGCCAGGCTGCTGCCCTCCAAGCTCTTGTTCTCCCTCTCCAAGAACCCCCTGTCCCGCATGGTCGACCTCATGGTGAAAGCGCAACAACACATGAACACTAAGGATACCCTTAACGCCAGGCGAGAGCGGGATGTCGGGCCCATTTCACAATCTGACAAAAGAAAGAGGGAACAACGGCAAACATCGCGGGAAGATAAAAGCGGTTAAGGGAGAGAAAGCGATGCCAACTGCGGGATTCGACCCCTGGTCAACCTCCCATCAAGTAGGTTTCAAAACTATACTCCTCTTAATGCACCCGTGGAGCAAGTATTTGTTTATATCAGGGACGATCCAAGTATCAAATGGTCTGAGAGGATTCGTGCCCTCCCGGTGAAGAGAAGCCGCGACAAGTACTACCTCTTTCACCGAAACCATGGCCACGACACCAGGGACTATTTTGACTTGAAGGAATAGATAGAGGTCCTCATTCAACAAGGACAACTATAGAGGTTTGTCGCAAGATGGCAACAGGAAAGACATGAGAACACTCATTGGGACCCTTCCCTCAGCGAGAAAGAAGACCGGAAGGGCCAATAGGGGAAACAAGAATGATATAGGGAGGGTTTGTCAGAGGAGGGGAATCTAACTCGGCAAGGAAGTTGTACATGAGACAGATTCGAGAGGAAAGAAACCAACAACTAATGATGACTGAGAGGCCGGCCAAATGCCAAAAGGTAGATCATCCCCCTATCACCTTCTCTGCAGAAGACGCCCGAGGGGTAAGCTAGCCACATGATGACGCGTTGGTAATAACGTTGGTGGTGTTTAACTACATCACGCACCGTATCATCATCGATAACGGAAGCTCGACAGACATTCTCTACCTCTCGGCCTTTAATCAAATAGGTATTGGGCAAGATAAGTTGAAACCGGCCTTAACACCTTTGGTCGAATTCACAGGTGACAGGTTGCTACCTCTAGGGACCATCAGCTTGCCAGTAACCGTGTGCTCGGGGGAGTGTCAATCAACTTGGGTGATTGACTTTTTAGTAGTAGACTACCCTTCTGTGTACAATGCGATTTAGGGGAGGCCGGCGCTCAACCAACTCAGGGCTGTCACCTCGACCTACTATCTCTTGATGCGCTTCCCAACCGAAGGGGGAGTTAGAGAAGTTAAGGGAGACCAATTAGCATGCAGGGAGTGCTATATGGCCTCACTCAAAGGGGAGCCGCCCCTCAAAGAAAGCATGTCAATCGATAGCCTGGAGATCCAGGACTAGAGGGCCCGAGTAGTAGCAGGACTTGAAGGAGAATTAGAGGATGTCACCCTTAACCCTGACATGGCTGACGGAGTCACCCGAGTAGGGGCTGACTTGCCAGAAGAATTAAAGGCCCAGCTGCGAGATTTCCTCATTAAAAATTGGTACATGTTCGTTTGGATGCATGAAGATATGCTAGGAATAGATCCCCGTATGGGCTGTGCATAGGCTAAATGTGGACCCGATCTCAAGGCCAGTCAAGCAGAAGAAGAGAAACTTTGCCCCCAAGCGGAACCAGGCGATTACGTAAGAGGTAGGAAAGTTAGTGACAGTCAGCTTTGTGAGGAAAGTCTATTACCCCGATTGGCTGGCCAATGTGGTCATGCTGAGGAAGCTAAATAGAAAGTGGCGGATGTGTGTGGACTTCACTGACCTCAATAAAGCTTGCCTGAAGGACAGTTTCCCACTCCCGAGGATTGACACGCTGGTAGATTCCATAGTCGGCCACTAAACCCTCATCTTTATGGACGTCTTCTCGGGGTATAATCAAATAAAAATGCATGAGTTCGATCAGGAAAAGACCACCTTTATTATCGACCGATGACTCTACTGCTACCGAATCATGCCCTTTGGGCTAAAAAACACAAGGGCAACATACCAGAGGCTTGTCAACGAAATGTTCAAAAACCAGATAGGGAGGAATGTCGAGGTATATGTAGACGACATGCTGGTAATGAGCCTACAAACTGAACAACATCTCTTGGATTTTAAGTGATACCTTCCAGACCCTGAAGAGGTGCAAGATGAAGCTTAACCCCAGCAAGTGTGCCTTTGGGGTGTCGGCCGAAAAATTTCTTAGGTTCATGGTGTCCTAATGGGGAGTAGAGGGCAACCCCAACAAGGTGAAGGCCATACTTGACATGCAAATCCCAAGAAATATAAAGAGGTACAATGCTTGGCTGGGAGGGTCGCTGCATTAAGCGGGTTCATCTCTCGGGTGATAGACAAATGCTGCCCCTTTTTCGACTCCTAAAGAAGGATTTCCGTTAGGATGAAGAGTGCGACAAGACATTCCAGGAGCTTAAGGACCAGCTCAGGTACCTACCACTAATCAACCAACCAAAGCAAGGCGAGACGCTCTACCTATACCTATCAGTATCGGGGACAACAGTAAGCTTGGTATTGGTAAGGGAAGAGGTTGGGGTACAAGCACCCGTATACTAAACCAGCAGAGCCTTTAGGGGGGCAGAAGAAAGGTACTCGAGAGTTGAGATGATGGCATTCGCGCTAATCGTTATTGCACGACGATTAAGACCCTATTTTCAAGCCCATACCATCAGGGTCCTGACTGATCAGCCACTCAAAGCCATACTCTACCGGCCTGAGACCTCAGGAAGGTTAGTCAAATGGTCAGTGGAGTTGGGAGAATTTGACATCAAGTACCACCCGTGAGGAGCTATCAAGGGCTAAGCGGTCGCGGACTTCATCATCAAGTATACTCATGCACCAGACTCATCAACTGGAATGCAAGATGAACCACAAAAAGAAGCAGACCAGACAGAATGGGTCGTACACATGGATGGTTCTTCCACCAATAGCGCAGCCAAGGGAGGAGTGATCCTTGTCACACTAGAGAAAAACAAACTTAAGTACGCCATCAAGTTTGGCTTCAGGGCAACAAATAATGAAGCCGAATATGAATCAGTGATCACGGGACTACGCCTTGCCCGCGCACTAGGGGTTAGAAAGGTTAATGTTCAAAGTGACTCCTAGCTGGTAGTCGAGCAAGGACAAGGTGAATATGGGGAGAAGGATGGCCGAATGAAGCGATACCTCACCCTAGTTGAGAAAGAAAAGTATTGGTTCAAGCGTTTCAGAATACAGAGGATCCCTCGAGGGGATAACGAAGAGGCTAACAGGTTGGCCAAACTCGTGTCATCCACTACAGAGGACCTAGCCCCTGGGATCCTTGTCGAGCGCCTGCTTGAGCCGAGCATCAAAATAGGGGAAGAAAAGAAAGTCAACACGACAGGCCTTGAGCCTGAGTGGGCCAGCCAGATCATAAGGTTTTTGAGAAGTGGCGAGTTACCCGAAGAAAGGGAGGAGGCTAGGAAAGTGAAGGCCCTGGTGAGTTGATACCTGTTTGTTGATGACATCCTTTACAAGAGAAGCTTCACTCTTCCCCTGCTTAGGTGCTTGACAGAAGAAGAAGCCGACTATGTGCTTTGAGAAATACACGAGGGAAAATGCGAAAGCCACTCGGGGGATAGAGCAATAGCCCACAAAGCAATCCGAGCAGAGTACTATTGGCCCTTCATGCAAAAGGATGTGGCTCTCCTCGCCAGGAAATATGACAAATGTCAAAGGTTTGCCAACATTCCCAAGACACCCGCGGAGGAATTGGTCCCAATGGCGGGACCCTAACCCTTTGCTCAGTGGGGGATCAACATAATTGGACCGTTCCCCATGGAAAAGGGACATGTGAGGTTCTTAGTGGTATCCATCGACTATTTCACCAAGCGGGTAAAAGCTGAGCCATTGGCAAAAATTACCAAGAAAAATATCCGCGACTTCACGTGAAAATCCATCGTCTGTCGATTTGGGATCCCTTGAGTCATAGTTAGCGACAACGGCAAGCAATTTGATAATGCCCAGTATCGAAAATTCTGCACAGAGCTTGGTATCAAGAATCACTTTTCCTCCCCGACCCATCCTCAAGCAAATAACCAAGTAGAAGTCACAAACAGAACGCTCCTAGGCATGATCAAGAAAAGGCTTGACAGGTCCAAGGGCCTTTGGCCGGAAGAACTCCCGAGTGTTCTTTGAGCATACCGAACCTCGGTAAGGACTCCAACAGGGGAAACACCATTCTCGCTAGCATTTGGAACTGAGGCGTTAATACCCGTTGAAGTAGGGATGACCTTGCACAGGGTAGATAACTTTGATTTGGAGAAGAACGAGGGAGGCCTTATACTCAACCTCGACTTATTGGTAGAAAAAAGAGGCGGAGCCACTCTTCAGGTAACTGCCTTCAAACAAAAAATGGCTAAGTACTATAATTCCTGATCAAGGCAAGGAGATTTGCAGTCGGAGATTTAGTGCTCAAGATGGTGACCCTGGCAATGTAAGACTCGATAGAGGAAAAACTAAGACCGAATTGGGAGGGGCCTTACTGGGTGACATGCTACAATCGACCTGGGACTTACCACCTTCGAGATGATGCAGGGGGAGCCTTTATAATGACCATGGAATGTAGAACACTTAAGAAAGTATTATCAATGAAATTAATGCTACCATTTTAACTGTCAAAATAATTTAACTATGCAGGGTCGTCAAAGCCATCGAGCACCGGGTTATAAGACTAACCTCATGTCACGAGGATGACCCCGAGCCACAAGACTGGCGTGCTTCCCCAACTTAGACTACAAGACTAGCCCCAGGTTACAAGACTAACCCTTAGGTCACAAGGATGATCCTAAGCCACAAGACTGGCGTGCCTCCCCAACTTAGGTTAAAAGACTAGCCCGGGTTACAAGACTAACCCTCAGGTCACGAGGATGACCCCGAGCCATAAGACTGGCGTGCCTCCCTAACTCAGGCTATAAGACTAGCCCCAAGTTACAAGATTAATCCTCAGGTCACGAGGATGACCCCAAGCCACAAGACTGATGTGCCTCCCTAACTCAGGCCACAAGACTAGCCCTGGGTTACAAGGATGTAAATCAATGGAAGATCTCACTGGTCAACAAAAGGAGCCCCAATCAGTTAGGAAAAAGTGCGTTGTCTCCTTACTAAGTAAGTATAACTACACCTCCTCCTAAACAAGATAAATAAATTAAAAACATTTGAGAGTATCCAGGGGCACCTCACTAGGTATCGCCCTGCTCGCAGGAGGCTCTAACACCGGAGGGGTGCTGTCGGATACCCTCTCTTTTGAAAATCACACGGGAAGGCTCAGCCCTCGGCATGTATCTGCGATTATGAGATTTGGGTTGATTATAGCTACATATTCACTCACCCTCGGTTATAAAAAATTCACCCCGAGTGATCCCAACACTTACCCTACTCGGAGGAATGCTAAAACCCCTGACACGCATTAGTACTTAGAAAAATTTAAGGTTACGATACGATGTAAAGGAAGAAAGAAAGATAATTTCATTCATAAAAAGAAAGAGAAAGAGAATTTCATTCATAAAAAGAAAGATTACAAAATTTTTTTAAAAAAGGGAGAAACAATACAGTTATGCCTCGGGGTTGGCACCCCCTAAGACCTCTTTCCCCGGGACCACATTCCCCCGACTGGAGTCTACATTTTCAAGGGGCACCAGCTCTTCAACTGCCCCCTCAATCGTTATGCCATGGCCTCCCTCGGCTACCCCCTCGTCCACCATGATGGCACCCTGGTCATCCTCTTCCTCCTCGTCTTCAGCTTGGTCCCTCTAGGATGGATGAAGGAGAAATTGATGTCGAGGAATCACTCAGATGTGACATCCCAAAACTCTTCGAAACCCTCCCAGAAGCAACCAGCCCTGACGAGGTCAAAAGTATCCAAGGCCAAATACTTGGTCTCTGCCTCTAGGAGGCTTCCTCCCGCATTTGTTGTCTCTCCCCCTTCCTCTCTACCTCGGCCTCGAGATGTACCCGCTCTAAAATATCCTTCATGGTTCTTTTCCTCATATCCTCGATGACCATTTTGAGGTCCTTCTTGGCTCGGATGCACCGATTCCTCCTAGTTCAGAGCTCATTTCTGGCTCTACTAATCTCTGCCTCAGCATCTCGTAAGCAGAGACTCAGATTCTCCATATGAGCTTCCTGTTCAGCAATCTTCTTAGTTAGGCTGGAGCGAGAGTCCTCTGACCAATTCAACTTCTTCTCGAGGCCGGCGAAAACAGACTTGGCCTCCCCCTTTAGGGCTAGATACTCGCTCCTAGTCTTGGCGAGGAAATCGAGGCTATTATCCTTTACCTGCTTACAGTACTTGCACCTCTTGATGGAGCTAGCCATTAAAGCCATGGTTTGTGACAAACAAAATTAAGTTAGGGCCAGGTAAAACAATAAAAAAATCGTACAAAATACAAGATCACAGTCGAAAAAACTTCTTACCTTGGCCATATAGTGCATCATTTCTCTATGCACCCCGATCGGGGAGAGGTGCTTTGTCAGGTACTCAATATCGAAAGGAGGAACGTTCTCTAAGAGATGTGCCCCCCGGGACCAGTCCTCAGTAGCCAAGAATCTGACCCGAGGAGGGAGTCGTCTGCTTCCTAAGTCGGAGCAGACATAGAGTCAGGGGGAGCCGAGGTCAACGCCACAATGGTAGAAGCAAGACCCCCGAGAATGGAAGAAGGAGCCACCGAAGCTGTAGGAGTAGGCACCTCCACGATGTGGGCATTGGAGGTGGCCGAGGAGGTAGCCAGCTAGGAAGTTGCAATCGAAACCCGGGGTGTAGGGGAAGAGTGACCCTCAGCATCCTCATCCAGGTCGACGACCGGGATGGTGGCAGAAACGGCGATGGGAGCCGGAGGAACCAAGGCCGCCTTAAGAACATTGGGCTTGGAAGGACCCCCAGGGGCAACGAGACGTTTCCTCTTTTTTGAGGTCGTAGACGCCCCTGCTTGAGTGGTCGTCGGTTGAACAGTCTTTGCCCCTAGGCTGCGTCCTTGATTTCCTTGGCCTTGGAAAGATAACTTCTATCAGTCTTCATCGCTGCACAAAAACATACCCAAGATTAGTGATAAAAAAAGAAAAAAGAAAAAAATAAAGCAAATGGCATAAAAAAGGAGAGAGAGAGACTAGCATAAGGGAGGTGGGTGCATTACCTTCGGGATTAGGACCGAACCCACACTGGTAGAGCCGTGCAGACATAACAAGGTTCGGGTAGGCATGGATAGGAAAGTTCATCACCATTTTGATACGATCCTCCTCCTCGTCAGAAACCTCGCTCGCTTCAAGGGCTTAAAAAGAGAGGAGGAAGGCTAGTCAAATACGGAACAAGAAAATGAAAATACACATGACAACCAACGATTGAGTAACAACTTACCTATCGGGCTGATGACTGACGCCCAGGCCTAGTTGAACTTCACTTCAAGTATCTCGCCCGGGAGGCACTCCCAGTCCTCACCCGAGAAGAAAAAGTACCGGGCCCTCCACCTTTTATTCGAACTCGGGAATCCCGTAACCAAATTAACCGACGGGTCCTGGCTGGTAAAAAAGAACCACCCTGGTTCTTGTTCTTTAGGGCAGTAACAACGAAAAAATTTGCTGAGGGTGAGATGATGTTTCCCATTGAAGGCTAACTCCTATAGCACCATGCACCTAAGGGCTATTAGCCAAGTGTTGGGCATTAACTGCCCGAGCGCCAACCCAAGGCAGAACAACAGTTCCCTGAGGAAGTAGGGGACCGAAAACCTAAGGCCCGCTATGAGGGTTTGCTCATACAACACCACACTACCGCCAGGAGTTTCAAAAGCCCGAGCCCCCTAAGGAGCTGTGAGTATAACACCCTCGGGAATTTGATAAGTTACGTGATACCGAGCGAGGGTTCTTGTCCCCAACTCGGAGCTGTACTGAGTAGCCCTAAAATCTTCGTTGGGAGCAATCTCCTTGACCACCCCCTAACACTAGTTGAAGTTGGCTAGGAGGTCTGCTCCATGGGATATCATCGGTCTTCTGATAAGTCATCGGTCCCATCGGCCATCTGATCGACGGTATCCCCTGACACCATCTATACTAGTGAGTAAACACAGGGAGACATGAAGAACTAAAGGTAAGGCAAATGCAACTAGAAAAATAAAGACCGGCGAACACCGATGAAAAACAGAGAAAAAACACCTATAGGCCAAAGAAGAGGGAAATACCCAACATCAGCAAGAAGCAAACAAACAGAAATAGGGACCTAAGGAGAGAATACCTTAGGAAGAAATGGATGTGGAGACGCTAGAGTTTGGAGAATAACCATAGCTCGGACAAGGAGAGATCGCCGAAGTTGAGTAGCAAAGACGCAGAAGTGGGCAGAGGCGCAGGCGATGGCTTGCGAGACACAGAAGGTTATCAAAAATTGCTCGAGAAGTTTAAGTGAGACAAGAAACAGAGGAGGAAGGAAAGGGGTGGAGGAGATACTTATAAACAGCCTCGACCATCCCCGACCCTACATGTGTCGCCCATCTAATGGTTTACAAAATAAAATCGGGAAACGAGGCGACGCTCGAATCACTAAAAACTAAAAAATTTAAGCATGGCCATCCGATAACTTAGGGACCCGAAACGACACGATGTTTGACATGACCTATGACTGGCGCTGATACTCATTAAATGCGAGGCCATCATTGGCAACCGACACCATCTCGATAGTCGAAACAACACACTACCAATGCCTAAAACGATGAATGATGGGCACCAACGGTTCATATTCCCGGGCCACGTAACCCTGGACCCGGGAATAGGGGGCAACTGATGGGGAAAACTACACCAAGGGCCCTGTCAGCTGACCCCGGACCTAGCCAGCATGACCCCAACCAAGGAAGGACTGACTAAGAAAAGTCCTAAGGAAGTCGGGCATCGAAACCCCCGACCAGAGATGGAATCATCGCTTGATATTAGATCCCGAGCATTCCGCTGATAACCCAGACCATCACTCAGACCACTTGACTCCCAAAACTCCAAGGCCCCCACGGTCCCAGGGCACTCAGGGAATCTTGACTGTTGGGAGACTGTGATCCCGACCGACTCAGCCTAAGGATAAACATGATCCAAAAATCGTTATCTGGACATAATATCTTCTGCAATAGGCCTGCCAACTCTGAGAAAAAGGCAGGGATGGCAGAGAGAGACACTGCCCAGGACATGGGTGATAGTGCTATGCAAGAATGTGGATAACAGTGCCACGCGAGAACGTGGATAAAAGCGATGTGCGAGAACATGTGGGGGAAAGCAACAATGAAGATCCGCCTTGATATGCCGCTCATCGAGCCTATAAATAGGCATATTGCTTCACCTGCTAGGTATGCCAAAAACTCAAGAAAAAGCTCTACTTTGGATAATCCCCCCTTTTGCCTCCCAGACTAGATCATCGGAGAGCTAGAAGCCGGCACCCTGCTGGCTCTAGCTCCTTGATCTCTCCTTGTTTCTTGTGTGCAGAGTTCGCCGTACTGAAGATCCGGACCGGTTATAGGACCGTCTGATTGGTGTAGAGGCAGCTCGCAAAGTTGATACGCCATTAGGCTAGGTAGAAGTTAGGATCATTGGCTTGATCCAAAATATATTTAATATTTGGGTCAAAATTCTTTTTTGTAAAAGATTGTGCCAAGTTTAATATAATTCAATTAAGAGAAACAAATGGAAAATACTGGATATGTCACTCGTTATGTGCTATGGCACTCGGTCAATATCCTAAGGGTGTCCTAAAGTTCTCTTAAAGATCTCATTTGAAAGGCATATGCAAATATAAGTTACTTTGTATGCCATGTGCATAACACCTAGTAGAAAAACAAAAATACCTAATCTTGAGTGAAATAAATGCCACAACTAATCTTTTTCAATAGAAAATTAATTACAGTATGAATTGTGTGATGGATGTGAAGATGTAAGTCATTATCTTGGTATTGATGAACCAACTAGTATATGTGATGAATCACTTCTTTCTTTTTTTTGTTGGTAAAAAAGACATATTGCATTAAACTTCAATGTTCGTACATATTCGCATTTCTTGGTCTATAGCACTTTGTATTTCATTTGGAATAACTCTTAGTGTTATGTTTAGACTATCATTTTCAAATCTACTCTTGGCCACCAAGTGTGCCACATTATTTCTATTTCTACTAGCATGTTGAATTATGAAATTCTCAAAGTTTTTTAAGAGCTCTTTGCGTTCACCAATGCAATTTCTTATTTCATTTGGCGCTTCCTCCAAAGCGTTCCTTAAAGCTTTAGCGACTATCTTTGTGTCGCCTTCTACAATGATCTTCTTGACTCCCATGGCAATAGTTGTCTGAATCCCAAGTAATGCTGCTTCGCTTTCTACTAGTACTGGTGAACATATACTTCTCAATTTGTTTCATATTGAAAGGCTTTCTCCTTTAGAATTGTGGACTATGATTTCCATGCTTGCCTTCTGTTTCAAAGTAGATAGTGCTCCATCAAAGTTCACCTTCACGTAGTCGCCTTTTGGAGGTATCCATCTATTTTCTTCATTTTCCTCAATTCTTGGGCCCTTGTCAGGTCCTCCAGGTCCTTTGTTAGTTTGCATGCATTAGACAATAGTGAGTGTATATTCCAAGGTTTACCATTAAAAATGATATCATTCCTGTTCTTCCATATAATCCAACAATATATAGCAATGCGTTCACATAACCATTTCCTATTATTATTTGTCAATCCATCTATTTCAAACCACATATTTAGCCAAATTTTAAAATTAATTTCAATGTGATTTGTACTCATTGATAATGTTGATGCATGCCATGCTTGTATTGCTCTTGGACATGTAACTAATATGTGCATGATTGTTTTATCATGTTCATTGCATATTGGGCATATTGGATCAACATTCATGTTTATTTTTATTAAGTTATCCTTTATTGGTAGTGCATTATTACATGCTTTCCATATAAAATATTTTATCTTTGATGGGATATTTAGTTGCCATAAATTTTCCCATGGGAATTTCCTATTCCGATTATTTGTTTGGTTTTGGGCATTGGTATTTTCCCTCTCATTTATTTGTTCAGGGATTCTTTCACTTTTTCTATGCCTTTGATTATTATTTAGGATATTTTCATCTTTCTAGTTTATGATATTTATTTATCTATTCTCATTTTGGTTATTGTTTCTATTTTGTTGTTGTTCTTCTTACTTAGATACTTCCACATAATACCTTGATTTTACTGTGTAAATATCTTTTTTCATCGTAATATATTTCTATCCTCCGGGTTGTT
>JAOXJP010000012.1:2565300-2590096 GCA_025762735.1 Platanus orientalis | reverse complement strand
CACTTGTGGTTGGAATGGCCTGAAATCCTCCACACCACCCCCCTTGTGAGCCACTCAATGGCCACACAAGGGGAATCAACTCAGTTTTTGAGATGTCACATCACCTCCAAAAAGTGAATTGATTACTCCTTTTGTATAGCCATTGGGTGGCTCACAAGGGGGTGACGTAGAGGTTTTCAGTCCGATTGAAATTGATAGACGATTAGAAGGATAAGAGATTCTTCTTACCAAAAATATTAGAAATGTTCCAGAACCTAGAATTGCTTTTAAGTAGGGAGGTCAGTACTTCAGTTAGTGGCAGTTTGTTGGTTTCAGTTCAAAATCGGCTTCAGTTGTAGAGCAATAACCTACAGCAATTCCAACTGCACTTTTCCTCTTGGTCATTTAATGATATGACAAGAAGCTGGACAACAATATCTGTACATATTAATTGGGAGATAGGACACTGGCAAATCTATCTATCGCAATATCTTTAGAAGATAAGATAGGACCCACTATGCATTAGGTACTACCAGATGAGGAGCCCTGTTCTTCTACAGTTTGATTTGTTAGAGAGGTAATGTCATAGCCAAATTGGACAATTAGTATATATAGTACTTTGTCCTCTTTCAAATATCTTATTACCTTCTTAATTCCAACCCAAGGGCCTACCTTGATTATCTTGGTACTAACCTAGAAGACCTAACGCAAACTAATGCTGGTCTTATACGCATCATTATGTACACGAGTTAGATTGAATTAGTTTTTTTTTTTTTTTTTTTATAAAATAAAAAAATAAAAAAATAAAGAAATTATTCAAATTGTTTATTTTAAATAAATTAACTTTTTTAGATAGAAGAAAGAAAAAAATTTTAAAATTACAAGCAAGAAAGGGTTCTCTTATTATAAAAAAGAATCTGGATTTGCTGAAATTAGAATTTTAGCAAATTGTTGAAATAACTAATTGAATCATGTTGTGTGTATAACTGATTACAAAAAATAATAGGTTTCCTTAAGTAATCCTATAATCTCTCATAATGCCAGTCTCTAAAACTACTTATTTTAGACACATGTCATGATTTAAAAGAGTATTTCAGCATCTTGTTGAAATTCCAATTTCAACAAATCGGAACTCCATAAAAAGATGACAATTCACAATTTCAGAAAGAAATTACAAAAATATAAATACGAAAATAAAAGGATAAGAGAAAAGAGAGTTTCCATAGTGAAATGTGTCATCTTACCTCCTCTTTTTTATTTTATTTTTCTGCATAATTTTGGTAAGCAAAATATCGATAACCATATAATTAAAAACAAATTTGAAATCCATGCAGAAAGTATGATGAACTTCCAAGCATATAATCCAATTTATTGAAATTGCCTTGTGAATCAATTTATTTTGACCTATGAGTTGCCCTATTTTGAACAATAGATCTAGTTAATTGTTTTGACAAACGCATTGTAATAGTTGATAATGTCATTATAATTTTAAAGGCTTAAAGACTGTTAGTAAGAGATACTATTTTGTTTTAACAACCATAAATAACGGTGAAAACCAAGCAAGAATTACACTCGTTATGTTGGTTATCTCAATCCTTGGTAGCCAATGCCACCTTGCCAGAGTGGTTGTAGCATCCGTCATGGGTTCAATCCTGTCTAATGACATTCCGTGGTGTGTGTGTCGGGTCTGCTTCTTCCATCTATGGTGCGGGTCCCATGTAGTCAGCATGCCCAAGTAGCCCTTGTTAGCCTTAGGTAGGACTGACTTGGGGGCCAACACATCAGTGCCAAAAAATGTAAATCACTTTTTCAGCGCTGATGTGTTGGCCCCTAATGTCAGTCCTACTTTAGACTAACTTTAAGAGTTCTACCAAATCCCGCCTCCCCTAACAAGGGTGAAAGAAAAATTTCGCCCCCCCCCCCTCTCTTTCCCTACCTCTTTTAGTAAGGTTTTCTCCATTATTATCTTCACTTCTAATTCTAGTTGATTAGAAAAACAAGCATATATATGTGGCACTGCATAGGCTTGTTATTCCCCTTTCACATGTCAAGAATTAACTAAAGTTAGTACAAAAATATCTTTAGGAAGCGAAGGGGGGTAGTGCAGTTGGCCTAGATCACGACTCAAGAAGCAGGGGTCCTGAATTTGAAACCCATCCTGTTGGGACCACTTGTCCGGACATACAAAATCCCGGCATATGGGAGATCGAGGCTTGTCCACATGCCCTGAGGACTTAGGTGCTCTAAGAGGCCTGGATACCTCAGTTGTAAAATAAAAAAAACTTCAAATCTTTATTGACCAAATCGTCACTAAACATATAAATGAAAAGGGCCAGAGAAATGCATAGTGCCTATGTGCCCTGCTTAGAAATTGTGTAAATTGTTGATCTAACTAGGAACGTCAATGCTAGTCTTTCACTATCCTTTCCAGCACTTTCCGTCACTTACTAGGCAACCAGACGCTGCCCCATTTGTTCAACCAAAGAGCCCTAGAACAAATCTATGATAAGAAAAAAAATCAAAAAAGAAATAATTTGATTCTCCAAAATTTTAAAGAATCACATTCTTTTTCCTTCACTTGGAAATATTTGAAGTCAAACTAGATATGCTTGGTAAGGAGGGTACCTCGTGACTATTCTAATAAACCTCTAATGTGCAAGAAGCACCTGATTTGGACCCAACTTTCTCAACAACCCTAGCGTGCTTGTTGTCTCACGCATCTGACCTACTTATTTAGTTAAAAGTGATTCCACCCACATTTTAATATTCAATAAATGTGCATCCTGTGTCTAACAACCTTTAAGGTGGCACCCTCTCATTGGTGCGTTTCAATCTTCTAAACGTGAGACATGTGGCATGTTTTTTATGCTCTATACCTGTTCTACTGGCTTTCTTGTGTGATAAACGACCCAAGCCACTGTTTTTAAATAGAATAGTATAAACAAATCCCACTTTTCTGATATGTGGGGGAAACTGACCAATCATTGAATGCCATGTCAGCCCTAGGGTTAGCGGCCATCTGCGAGTGTTGATTAACAACTAATGTAATCCATGGATGAATACAGAATTATCGTTAATCTTTGTATTATTTAGCTTTGCTTTTTTAAACATGGTATATATCCAGCACTGTGACACGGGGATGCCGATAAAGGTATCTTAATAAATACGCTCGACCCATTTGTATTTACAAAAACACCCTTTCTCATGCCCGGTGTCATATTTTTATCTTTTTGGACATGATCTCTCTCAATTCAGACTGGAGATGATTTAAACCCAAATTTGATTAAGGGGTTCCCTAATAAAGAACACGTTTACACACATTATCCTATTGAATGATTTTTGATGTGAATAAAGTGAAATACCCATATGTCTTTTCACTATGAGGTCCCCTTAATTTAGTTTAGGGTTACCTAATCACAGCCCTGAAAGCATTATCGAATGACTAAAATTAATTACATCATATTTATTTTTTAATCTAGGCAATTGAAGGAGAGCCCATTTAGTGATGACTCTTGACCTCCTGTACTCTAAGACATGCCTACATAGTGTCAAGATGTTCCATTTCATACCACAAACCTGGACTGGATTCAAAGGAGAAAATGTTCTATGACCAAAATTGGTGTGATCACTGTGCAACTGCACCATTGGTTGACACATGGGGTTTATAGGGTTAAAAGCATTAAAACAAGTTGGTGCTAAAAAAGAGACACCAAATTTAAAAACACATAATGTCACTCCAAAGTGAATGTCACACAGTGGTCACACCAATTTTTCTCACAACATTTATTTCCGGATTCAAAATCCGTCTACCTTGCAACTTGGCGCCCAAAAGAAGAATTAGAATAAAATAATAACCCCCTTAATTGTCATGTAAATATGGTGATAAAGAAATGGGTATTGTATGGCCATCAACCACTAAACTGGCTTCACTTATCTTGTTGTTTGGGAGAACCCTGGCATGCTTTGGACCCCATCATCTAAATCTTCCCTTTGGAACAAGATTAGATTGATATTCGGGTCAAAAGAATCTGAGATAGAAAGCATAGACTCAAAATTCAATGCCAAGAGCCAAGGGGAATGAGAATAGCACGGGTGGACCAAACAAAACAGAGGCCCACCTGGTCCACAATATGAGGATGGTAAACGACCGAGGTGGGTTACCTAACTTAAAGATTCTCTCTCTCTCTCTCTCTCTCTCTAAAGTTTCTAGAAATCCTCACGTTAGAGCAGGAGAGGAGACTAAACTAAACTATGACTACCTAACATTTGTTTTGTTTTGTTGATACAAAAACTTGTCTTTATCTTATGAAAATTTATTCAATGAATGTGCCCCCCTTTGCAACCGTTAGATTAGAATCCAAGGGATGTTTGCTAACATCAGATTGGAATCAACTTTAAAACTCATGCCCCTATTTGTATTGGAATGAGTGCTCGTACTCTCTAACACTAATCTTATGGTTAAAAAGACAATCATGTTTGGAACCCGAAACCAATTTTGATGAAATCTTCATCAATATTGGGCAGGAAAGATTACTATTTCCCCTTTTCCTACTTAATCCCAAGCTTCATCACAACCCTCGAAATAGAATAAGTAGTTGGACCCATCAAATATACTTGTCTTGATCCTAATCGGACGGTTCTCAAAATCTGTTACACATGAGTCAGGTCTCTTTGAATCAATTTACCTTGTAGAAAGCCCTAAACTGTTTATGGGTAAGAAGAGTTGAGAGAGAGAGAGAGAGAGAGAGAGAGGCAATTTTATATACTACAGAGGCATTTTTATGACAGAACATTTGCTTAGAAAAATAAATAAATCTCTCTCCTCCCTCTCTAGGCCACAACCGTAACCGTAACTCACGTAAAAGTAGACCTACCTACCAAATCCAGCTCTCAGACCCTCTCTCTCTCCTTTTGTAACCACCCGTCTTCCTCACCAACTCGGTCAAATACCCACAAAAGGATCGAGTCAATTGGAAACTCCGAATTTCGACCTTCTCCCCCACACACATATAAATCACCTCTTCCCTTTCTTCCACTCCTTTCAATCAAATCTTCCCCCACTTTTCTTCTCCCCTCTCTCATCTCATCTCATTCTCTCCTAACTTCCCAACAACGACTCACATCTCTGCTACACTTTCTATAATCTCTAATCCCAAATCTTTCTGTGTCTCAAAACACATACATGGGTCGTTCTCCTTGCTGTGAAAAAGCCCACACCAACAAGGGCGCTTGGACTAAAGAGGAAGACCAGCGCCTCATCAACTACATCAGAGCCCATGGCGAAGGCTGTTGGAGATCTCTCCCCAAAGCCGCAGGTAACCAAAATCAAACAATAGAGAAAGGAATTAGAAAAAAGAACCAACTCTTTTTTGTCACTCCTTAGCTTATTTTGTAATTAAGTCCCTTCTTTCTCTATTTTAGGTTTGCTCCGCTGCGGTAAGAGTTGCAGACTGAGATGGATAAATTACCTCCGACCCGATCTCAAAAGAGGGAATTTCAGTGAAGATGAAGACGAACTCATCATCAAACTCCATAGCTTACTTGGGAATAAGTAAGCCCTCTTTTCTCATTTTCAATTTCATCATCCTCAGATGGATCCATTCATCTCCAAATTCTTCTCCACTATATTTAACTCCACAGTATCTCATTTGGGCTTGTATTGTATTCTAATTAGATGGTCTGTCATTGCTGGAAGATTACCGGGAAGAACAGACAATGAGATCAAGAATTACTGGAACACCCATATCAAACGGAAGCTCTTAAGCCGGGGACTTGATCCTCAAACCCACCGACCGATCCGCTCCACCGCCACCACCACCACCACTAGCAATCCTTACTCCGACGTCCTGGATTCTCCTTCACCGACAGCTGCGCTTCCTAACGTTGTTGTTATGCACAATAACAATAACAGCAACAATCGGAATGCCGACGACAAGGCAACCGCCGTCTTGGGTATCAATTCAGCTGAAGAGGCGAACAGCAGCAGTGACACCACAGAAGAAGAACATCAACAAGAGCACTGCCCAGAACTCAATTTGGACCTCTCTATAAGTCTTCCCTTCCGATCGGAGCTGCCGTCGACGAACACGGCCGATTCGAAGCCACAGCAATTCTCTTGTCAGGTGTTTGCAGCGTCACCGCCGATCACCAGTCAGGCCATATGCCTGTGTTGTCGTTTAGGGTTCCAAAGCAGCCAAGCCTGCAATTGTCAAACCACCATGATAACCAACGGAGGTGTACACAGATATTGCAGTCCATAGGATTGACAGATATAGACTACCAGTCTTAGTGCTCCTTTTCCTACGTTCCCATGTGTAATCAAATCCATCATCTTCTTCTACTGTGGAATTTTTTTTTTAAATTTTTGAGAGATCAAACTTCTATTTTGTGTGTATAATTTCATTAGAAAAAGAAAGCAGATTTCGATCAGTGGGCAACCTTTCCATGGTGGGGGGGTTGTAGGACAGTGGAAGTCAAAACAAACGTTTTAAGGAGTGGCTCTCTGATCGAACGGTTTATATTGGTGATGTATTAGGTGGACCACAGGTATAGTAAGTGATGGTAGAGTCTATTGAGTATGGTAGACGTTCTTACTAGTTAAAAGTTGGACCTAACAAATCCATAACATTGAAGGAGCTACAGAGCTAGTATTGATTGAGTGCTTGAATGGTTACAGATTATTCTAATATTAAAAGTTTTTCTTTTTAATTTAAAAATGAGACCTGCCTCACGTGGAACCATACATGACACTCTAGTGGGTTGGGTTGAGATAGTTGTATTGGTGGACCCCATCTCCTAATCACATCAGAGGTTGTGTGAGGTCAACCTCATGCAATTACATCCCTTTCTCTTTCAAACATTTTTTTTTTTTTTTTTGGGAGGGGGGTGTGGTGTGTGGGAATTTGGGCATCTGTCTGATATAAGAAGAGGGGGATGAATGAGCGGGTGGGGAGGGAAAGGGAGAGAACATGGGAAGTGTTTTGGGTAGGTAACCGAATCAAGAGTTAAATAAAAGGCGTGAAGCAGTTCGGTAGTTATGTAGAGTCAGAAATTGTCATTAATTCCATTCATTAATGGGAATGGCCAAGAGCCAAGAGCCAAGAGACAAGATGGAAGAGAAATAAGAAAAAGAGCAACACACAACCCTCATTGATTATTTTTATCTTTATTCTCTTTACCTTCTAATTTAAATTATTGTAATAAAATAATGAGAATATAAGGGGAGATGAGGAGCAAAGTAAACGTTCATATAACAATTATTATGGTGCACGTGAGCACAGATGGTTTGCATCTTTTAGGCACAACTGTAATGTGGTTGGAAGCCCACCCACCTACTCATCTTCTTTTTCTTTTTTTTTTTTCCACTTTTTAAAATTTTGATCTTGAACAGTAGATGACTCTCACTCTCTCTCTCACAGATGATGAAGCTTGTCCTTATAACATCACCTTGCAACATGAAATCCTTATATCGTCTCAAATTTCAATTATCATTAATACATTACCTTTCTTTTGTGTGGTAGGACCATTTGGGCAAGTTCAAGCTCATCAATTACGATGCCGAGCTCGGCTCACCAAACTCAAGGTTACTGTCAGTAGCTCGAGAGCCAAACCTGTTCCTAAAGGCTAAAATAGAGCTGGTTAAAACAGACCCAACATCCCATATATATATATATATATATATATATATATATATATATATATAAAACGTTAAAAATTATTATAATAATTTCTATTTCTATTTATATTATATACAAATATAAAGGGAGCAAATGTTTTTACGGTTTTGACTCTAAACACCCAAGCCTTTGTGTCGCACGAGAGAGTAGAAAATTCAGGAGATTCCCAAATACAAAATCCTTAATGAGCCGAGTTTGAATGAGCTGTGCTCACTTCGTTAAATGAGGTCAGTTAGAGAGTCATGCTCAACTCATGACAAGCTGAGCCGAGGCTCATTGACAACCATACTAGAGGCATTAGTATACGCTTCTTTTTAATAATAATCACCATCATCATCATCATCATCATCATCATCATCATTGTAATCACTCATTCCTTTTCCTCTTTTCCTTCTTTGTTAGACTCAAAGGACAGTCTACCATCTTCTTTTTTGCTAGAGGACATCTCCATTTGGGGATATTAATTAGTTCATAAAACATGAAAACTTGATTTATCCATATTCTGTTAAGTTGTGTAACTTGGTAAATCATACAAGCTGACAAACGAGTGGGTGTAAAATTAAATTTGCTACATGACATTTCCAACCCCACCTTTAGCCATGGGAATGACGCTGGCAGTATTGGCATAGGAAATTAACCCTTTGGATCAGCCATGTGTATATTGCCTTGGCTTGCCTTACGTTTTTTTGTTTTGTTGTGTTTATTGAATAATGTTTTGAGTAACCAACTATGGTTTGTCAAATAATAACTAATATTCTCTAATATATTTTAATTAATATTAATTATAAAATATTTCAGTTCATACACACTCCGATATGCATTTTTTTTTTTATGAATCACAGCCTCATATACATCTTCAAAACAATGTTATTCATCTACGAAGCTTACAAAGAATATTGATAATTGACAAGCCTAGCAAATATTAAATTCCTTGCTTTATTGGAAGAGATATTAACCTTTTCCATGTCCTAAGATATTATGTTGTCTATTCTTTAGAGTAGCCTAGCAGATAACTTTAATTTTATTGGGTTGCCCATTTTTCTTGGTAAGTTAGGTTCCCATATACTGTTCAATAGGATAGCTTAGTTTAATCAATGTAAGGCTAGTCTAATACAAATTTGTAAATGAAGTTTGTGTGAGAAGTCAAATATAAGCATATACGTAGTTGAAAGCCACAACAGGAAATAGTACTATATAATATTCTTAAATAAATTATAAACTCACTTTTTAAAGGATTACACTAATAATAATAATAATTCACTGATGAAATTAAAACTGAGAAACAAATGAAATACTTGAAACCACATTATTCTGTGACTCAATATTCTCAAGTAAATAGGTTAAATTATTGGGTGAATATATATATATATATATATATATATATATCTTCAGCTGATAGCATAATACGCTGATAATCATTGTTACTTTAAATGACTCTCAATTGATAACCATTTTTATAGAACTTCCAAATAATACAATAGATGAGATGGTTGAAGTCATCCAATCAGTTAAATTTTGTAAGTAAAGGCATCTTATTGTAAGCATTTAAGGTTAGGGCTTGAGGTATTTTTCTCAATGCTTGCACTGATGTGAGCCTGGAGGTGTACGTCCCCCACTCTCATGCCTTTATAATCATTGGTTTGAATTGATGGGACTAGAGATGATTTAAATGTCAAGATAAAATTGTGCAGGGAATGCCTTAGAGACTCAAGAGTTCATTTCCATTGACTTGATTCAATCTTCCATAAAGGAAACATAGGAGACGACATTTTTCATATGGTTTAAAAATGGTGAATGAAGTTGAGAGACACTTCTCAGTGTTGTAACAAAATTGAAACAGAAATTTTTTAAGGCTGTTATAAGACAAACCACACTTTATGGAACAGAATGTCGGACGATTAAAAAACAAAACGTATATAAAATGAGATGGATGAATGGCAAGACCAAAAGGGATAAAATTAGAAATAAAATTGAAGGCTCTAAAAGGACAAGGGGAGGCGAAAACAAAGTGACGACTTGGATAGATTGGTGTCAACACCTAATAATTTGGATAAGGACATGCTTTATTAAGTTTAGTAGACATCCTATGGTAGACCAAATAAATCTTTGGGGACCATATAACTTTTTCTCTGTTTTTACCTCTCCTTTGGATTTTTACTTTCATAACTAACTAAACAATTGGAAGGGCAAAAAACTCAAATGAGAAGCTCTACCAACTTAGAAGGGGGAAAAAAAGAATGAAAAAAAAAAAAAAACACATGTGAAGCTGTGGTTGGTGGTTGATAGCTGGTGACATCAGAGGCACAACTACCTCTTTCTCTTCTCATTAATTTAGCTCTCTCTCTCTCTCTCTCTCTCTCTCTCTCAAATTTTGAGTTATTTCATTAATTAAAAAAAAATGTCAATCTTCATGTATTACAATATTATTTTGTTCATTATAACTGTAGTATATGTGCAGCACTGTATGTGGCTGCATTTGTTATTAATTTTATTTTAATTGTTTGCTCCACGGTTAATGAGGTGGGGCTGGTTGGCTTGATCATCCTACCTACTCTTCTCTCGATCCGTTCCTTCCATTCTCTATGTTTATTGGATAAAGGTGGGTCATTTCCTTTCTTACGTTCTTTTCCATTCTACCTACTGCCCATTTAAGCTTTCAACAACTTATATCGTCGAGTCTTTATTTTTTGTAGACAAGTTTAAAGCTTTGGACAAGGAATGATTTTCTGTTGGAATGGTCTTATGTGCCCTTTTTAACGAAATCCTAACCATTGAAAACGTATTTCCTCCAGCAAAAAAGCACCTAACGATCCTCTTTTTGCTACGCGGCGTAGTATTACTTACTACGCGTGGTGAAAAAAGCGAAAATAACAATACCCAGTGTTTGGCGTTTTTTTTTTTCACTTTTTCACCACGTGTCGTACAGTACCTGGTGCAAAAGGGTCGACAGGCACTACCTACCTAAGCATTTATAAGAAATGTTTAGGGATTTCAACGCAGACCAATATATCACGGTGTAGCACACATCCTTACGTATCTGAGTAACAGGTGAGAACAGAGAGTAATTCCCATAAATTCAGTTAGATACTCTTATCCTGACTGGTTCTTCATTGTGTCCCATACAAAACCTTTTTGGAGAGGATCTGAACTTGGGTTACCATTAATGTATACATGCTGCAAATATAGGGTGCATCATAATCGCTACCATACACTCCATGGACATAATTTTTTTTTAAAATTAATTATTTATTAATCTGGTAGACCTGTTCAGAGAAGCAAATTGTCAGATGTAATTGGATAGATCAGATGGTAACAATCATCCAATCAGCTCAATTTTTGACCTACCCTAGTAGGTCTGATAGACAAGACTTATACACAAATGTATGTGTGTGTGAAGTATGAACACTTTAGATCATCGGGGATGGATTTCCTAGGCAAGTCACCTAGATAAGGGGATGAAATCGTATGCGCCATGCCCCCTGATGGGACACTCGGGGGGCGGAATTCATTCACTTTTTGGAGGTTTTTGATTCCCCCTCCTGAGTGTCCCATCAGGGGGGGGCGGTGTCGCACTTGATATCAGACCAGATAAGAGATCTAGTTGCTCAGTGATCTCCCATATGGCAATTTAGTTGGCAGCCCAAAACGACACCAAGTGTTACTACATTACCATCTCATGTGATAATTGTAATTTGCTACATGGCAAAAGAAAGCCCTCTTTTTCTAGCAATTTTCAATTATTAAAAAATACGAAACTTTGATAGCTAATATTAAGGGGGGTGGCCTCTACAGTTGATGTGGATTAGGTAACTAAACACATGGCCAGTCCAGAGGGACCCCTATGTAATGGATAGTCTGAATTATCCACATTGTCTATCCACGTGGCTGAAATAGGAGTAGTCAGCCAGAGAGGAGGTCTAGGAAACTAGAGCTACAAGTAGGACTGGTTTAGACTGGGTCGAGGTCATCCCAAACTCAGTCAAAGATGTAGAAGCCCACCTTATACTAGCCCATTCCAAACTCAGCCCAAATCTCTTAGACCGAACTTAGCCCATTATAAAAACAAAGTGGGCTTTGGCTAGCCCGTGAGTTGTTATGCTTATACATACATTATAAATAGTGTACTTCGGGAGGCTAGGCCCTTTGGGCTGAACTAAAGCCTGAACAAACTTTGCTAACCTTATTCCAGGACTGAAAATTAAGCCTAGATTCAGTCCAGCTCAAAGTAATCCTAGCCCAACCAGCCCAAACTTCGGGGTGAATGTGCCGGGCTTCAGGACATCCTGGCCCATGGCCCAAGTTGCATCCCTAAGAGTGATCCACCTTGAATTACTTATTCCAATTAATTATCAATTAGCAAAAGAACCTGTGCGAGCACAGGTAAATAATTTTATTTCGGAGAAGTAATTAACAAATTTCAGAAAATAATTAAAAAATAAACATAAGAGTAAAATGTATAACGATTAAAATATTGAAATGCGATTTTTTGAATTAATAAAAATATCAAAAGGAAAAAAAATGGAGTAAATTTGATCATGTTGAACAAGATGGGTAAGTGATGTAGTTCATGTTATATTTAAATATGAATAACATTCTTATTTAATTAATATAAAAAACCGTGATATGTGGAAGCTTTTAAGAATTGCTAAAATATAAAATGACTAAGTAAATTTTGGAGAATCCAATGTAGACAATTTCTCAACAATATAAGCTAAATTATATAAAAAAAGGATAAGTATTATAAATTTAAAGGTTTTAGGAGATTTGCAATAAATAATAAATATTGCGATACATATAACACTCTCATGGGTACTGATTTAACATTTCAACTCCTCTCCCATGAACTACCACAAAAAAGGGGGTAAAAGGTTCACTATAGGAATGTGAATACAAAAGCATTGTTGAGTGTTTCATCTTTCCCATATCTTTATCCAAAAGGTTATGGTACATATCGTTATCTACTATATTTGAAAATCATAATGTTTATATTGTGATTTGTATTTGAAACAATTAAGAAGTGATGTAGTAGCCTGACACATTCATAAGTTTAAAATATTTGTAGTACTTATAGATTTATGTGTCACGTCTCGAACCAGGGCTATCTTAAACCAACTTTGAACTGTAAACCAAATTTGGATCATGACATGAATTACTTAACTTATCTTATCCAATCCATATCACATATCACATATCATGTTCTATTCATGGTCTTTTATCATTCATTTAGAATTTTTTTACCATTGGAATCCATGTTCATATTTTCATATGAAACATAACGTAGTAGAAGTATATTCATACATTACCATTTTGCTTAACTAAACATTCACCATATACGCAACGGAAATAACACCTTTACTTTGGATTCACATATGTGAACCGTAGTTATCTTTATCTATAAACAAAAGATTCAAAATTACTTACAATTCAATCTACAATAAAAGATTAAAGAAGTCTCATAATAGGGTATATTTTGGTTCATTACATCCTCATTACAAGTACTTTCAAATGAAACTAAAAATGAAAGATCAATAAAATGTATATCTGATCTCTTCTCTTGTCCCTCATTCTCCTTGGATCAAAGTTCATCACTTGTGATGGTTGTAAGATTTTGGGTGAGTTTGATGGCTCAATAGACATATATGCAAACCATACCAATAGAAATCCAAAACATAGAGTATAAAATCTATGTGAACAATTCAATATTCTAATAAGGGATCAATAAACTCTAACAATAACACATTGCTCCATGGATGATCATAAATAGAAGTCAAATCCATGAACCATAAATAACAAATGTTTAATAGTTCAATAGAGATAACATTATCACAATTTCTTGTTAACATTTTCATAATTCAATGATTCAATAACTAGTTCGATCTTTCATATTGATTCAAATCACTTGTCATCCATTTGATTCGTATCCTTATTTACTTGTCAATGAGTTTAATAGTTAATAATTCAATGATTTGGTATTTCGATAATCATAGTTCACTGATTCGATATTTTGGTAAACATAGTTCAATGATTTGATATTTTAATAAACATAGTTTAATAATTTGATATTTCAATAGTTCAATGAGTCAAATGAGATGACAATCTTACCATTGATTCGACCCGATAAGAGGTCCTAAAATGATATTCAAAGGTTTAATGAGTCAATGAGTTCAAAACAATATTCAAAGAGTTCAATACCATATGAAATTGCTCTAAAGCAATCCTAGAGAGGGGGGTGAATAGGATTTTTCAATTAATTTACTCTTTTTAAAATTTAATTTGTGGTTGTTATTAATCTATTTTTAAAATTATCTAAAATGTGTGTGCGCTCCAATGTGTCTATTCAAGTATAATGTTAAATATATGCTAGACAAGAGTAGTAGAGAGCATCAAAGTAAATAGACAATCAATTACACAATACAACCCACAACAAGAGATTTATAGTGGTTCGACACTCAGGTTTAGGTCCACTCTTCTAAAACTCACTACCAAGCTTAAGTATATTTCATTTAGGTACTATTACAACCTAGGTCAATATACAAACCTAACTATTTGCTCACAAGCAAGCTAAACAACAATACTTAGTGTCTACGACGAGTATATACTACTTTCGATGTTTTTGGCGGAGGAAGTCAAGCTTCCAGTATCTTCAGTGGAAGCAAAATAGTAATCAATAATGAATATGAATGTAAATACAAGTAAATATTACCACAATATGGTTCATGAGCTATTATGCCTTAACTTCGCATAAGCTCCAAGTACTTGGCTCTAGTGCTCATTGAGCTCAGCCAAAGGTGAGTTCCTCTTGGGAAAGTGCTCACCACAACTTCTCCTCAATAGTAGAAGTGATGCTTAATAGGAGAGAAGAAATGAGAGAGAAGTGTAAAATGTTAGCTACTAAAGCTCAATAATCTGTAAGAAATAAATGTTTGCATAGTGAAGAGGGCTCTCAAAATAGTATGCCTCTTAGCCCTCTCAAAAATAACTTGGAGTGTTGAAAATTACTTACCCCAAAGGGAAAAAGTCCTTTTTATAGTAGGGAGGACCATTCATAGCTATAGGATAGGCATATGATATAGGGAAAGGCATTTTGGGCCTTTAGATATGCAAAAACGGGGTTCAAAATTTGAAATCTTTGCCTAAAAATTTGTGATAATTTTTTTTTCCAAAAATACCTTCCAAATTAATTAGGGGTTTAGAAACCGATTTAGGCTCCAAATCGATTTCGAAACCTGCAATCGATTTCAACTGCCTATCAAACTCCAAATTAGTTTGGGGTTTTGCAACCAATTTGGGTTTTAGGAAAATTCTTAAAACTCATATTGAAACCAATTTGGGCTTATTGGTTTGGGGCTTAGGAGTGCTTGTCTGAGATGTAAAATCACCCTCGAAACTGATTGCGAGTTTTGCAATTGATTTTGCTGAAATTGATTGGGATTTCGTAATAAGTTTCGATTGTAATTTTTTGTACTTTATATTTTAGGTTGATTTTTGGGCTGTCCTTGGGTATCTTGATTTTGGTATTCACAAGGGACCTAAACCATGTCTAGGTTCATTTTAAAATACACAAAATGGTATACATACATATGATATACCTTCCATGGTGTGTCGCTTTCCCTTGCTCTTCCTTAGGTCTTTGGTCCTTTTTGGCTTCATGAGTTGAACTTGTGAGATCACATAGGACACTTACAAGACTCCTAGCACTACCCAAATGCCCATGGGATTGACATACATCAATAAGGTGTCTATGTATTTACCTTTCTTTATAATGGTAACATTAGGTCTAAACATCTTCAGAAGCTATCTAAGTATCTTTCTTGCTATGGCTTTCGATTTAAGTGGATCTCCAAGACCCACCTAGGAGTTCACAAAGTCTTGAAGCTTAGTATAGAAGTCAATGAATTATTCATCTTCATCCATCCTAAGTTCCTCGAACTTAGTGGTAAAAATTTAAAGTTTTGACTTCTTTACCGCACTAGTTCCTTCATGGGTTACTTTTAGTAAATCCATGCTTCCTTAGCTGAGGTGAGCAAGAAAATTCTCCTAAACTCACTTTGGCTAATCGCATAAAATATGATATTCAATGCCTTATAATTTACAGTGTGTGCCTTTTTTTGGGTTTCATCCCAATCATTTTCCATTGTGGTAAGTATCTTCCACTTGGTGATTCTGATGGACTAATCTCCCACTTGGTAACTCTGGAAAGTGCTCCAAGAATACGCCTTTGGTGACTCTAGCAAAGGCTTCCTATTGGATGAGTGTAGGAGCTTCTCCTTCTTTAAGTTGCCTCTAGGATACGCTTGATATGACTATGATGCTCACAATACTCTTTCTCACATTAATTTAACTATATAATCAAGTATTCAAGTTGTGTAGATTAGTGCCTTTATTTATAGAGTGGATAAACCCATTCAAACATCCCAACGTCTCTTTTTAAACGGTAAAAAATATAACCATTTAAAAATCTTGAGCATGTTATTATTTTTACTTTCAAAAGGAGCTCATCGAGCCATTTGATTTGAGTACTTATAGATCACGAATGGTTATCTGGATCAAAAAGATATGGCCATTTTAAGTTGAGTCATATTTCCTTTTCAATACATTTTAATTTTTGCCAATTTTGGTCCATCATTAGTCCAATCTTTATGAAACCTTTCTTAGGTTTGGATTATCCATTTTTTAAGATATCCTAAGTCTTACCTAATGAAAGTCCGGTTTTGATCCTAAAGGGGGTAAACAAGATTTATAAAAATTCTTTTTAATTAACCCCTTCTTCCAATTTAGATGTTATGATGATGTTTAGAATTTAGTGCAATGCAATGGCAATTTACAATTTGGTCTTTTAATTAATTTAAGTTTCTAATTATTTGCAAACATGAAAGATTATACAATAAGTGCTAAAAATGCCATGTAATGAGAAAGAGAAGAGACAATTCACACACCACAAACAAACACACAACATAAGTTTTATAGTGGTTCGGCACTCGGACCTGCATCTACTTTCAAAGCTCACTACCAAGCTACTAAATTTTATTTATACTAAATTACATTACAATCAAGGTTAAAATTCTAAAACCTACTACTTGCTAAAGTAAGCTCTACTCTTGGTGTCTCCGACAGGAGCTATGTCAATTCCCGATGTCTCTGGCAAGAATGATCTATACCCGGTGTCTCTGGTGAGTGCTAAGGTCTACATTACCAGTGTCTCTGGTGGTAATGCTATGGCTTCCACCCAGTGTCTCTAACGGGTGCTAAGGTCTCAACATAAATTTGAAATCAATACAAATTACCTCCTCACCAAGGTTGATGTATTATTTGTTGCACTTGATGTGTTTGTTCCTTTGTTGAGCTAGTGTGCAATGGGTTCCACCAAGCTTCCAAGAGTGCCTATTTGCATCTTGGAACTTCTCACAAGGGTTTACTTTTAGAGTAAACCCTTCTCCTTTCTTTCCTCTTTTGATCTTCAAATAGAGAGTGTTAGGGAAGCACTTCCAAGGTTGTTGATCTTCAATAAATGCTCATTAATGGAGCCTTGTGGTTATTGAAAGGATGTAAATGCCTTAACTTCTTCAAATCTCTCTTCTTTTTTCTTTCTTGTGTGCCCAAGTGTATTAGAGAGCTCACTGGAGACCCTCTTATACTTATAGGGGACAAGCTTAGTCATGCACCCTTAATTTGGGATCTCTCCCAACGGTCAAAAAATCGCAAGCATTGGTCTCCCTTTTTTTAAATTTTGTGATATTGGATCAATCTGACTATATCGAATTAATCCGCATAGATCTATCCGGTGTCTTAGTCAAAGGCACCCAAGGCTTGCTAGATTGATCTGAGACCCCTTCTGGATCGATCCGATGGCCCTCCAGATTGATATGACAAGTTGTGGATCGATCCGTTAAGTGCGGATGGATTCGACACCCCTTGGATTGATCTGATTCCCCTGTTTTATGTCATTTTGCCTTAATTCGATTCCTAACCTCCATAGGTCTTATGCCTAAGGCATGGGAATGATCAATTGACATTTGTAAGGGTCTAAAGGTCTCTTTAACCCATGTATAGAATTGTGCTTACCCTTATATACCTTCCTTGAGCTTGATGAGGCTTGGATCTTCAATGCTTGGTCTTTGGCAACATGGGGAAGGATCCATCATTGGCTTCAAGTGCTTAGAAATCGTCTTCCTTCTTGGGACCCAAGGACACTTGATGATTACAGACATGATTAAGATATGCAATATGCTTATGCCATGCCTAATCTACCACTCCATGTATTTTACAATCTATGGAATTGACAATTTATATTAACACCTAAGATTAGGTCCATACCCAAACACCCCATTACCACTTACCAACATTCTACAATTTTACCCTTAAATTCTGATAGTTGATTTTCTTAAGGTGGCTTGCACTTGAGACTTTGGATTCTTTAACAATGTTTAAGTCTCTTTAGATTGGTCATTCCGGCTTTGAGTCCATCTTCTTGGTGCTTTCCTAAACTCTCTTCTTGGACTTACATGGGTATTTAACTTACATCATAAAGTTCTATACAACCTGACCACTACATGTACACACATTGTTTTAAGCATGGACATTGACAATACAAAAAATTTAACAATTCAACCACTAAATAATCATTTAAAATATTTGGGGGATTGTTGAGATATTATAAACATTGATGCAGGAAAACTTGCCCCTTTCACCAAAATAGTAACATGTTCCTTTGCAAACCATATTTGTTCTCCGCTCCCTTTCCTCTTTCATAAAGGACCTTGAAAACCAAACCATTTTACCCGTCTAATCACTCATTAAGTTCATCTCACCTATTCCAATTTTCATGGTTCTCACAAACCACTCAAATTAGTGAAACAACATTACCGCAAACCCACTTGTGCTGCTTTACGAGCCAGGAATAGTCTATAGCAATGGCAGCCTTTTTGGCCAACCTTGAATACTGCATTGCGAAGCAACTAGGGTGCATCGTGAAGCGACATCCTTCGCAATACACGTGTCATTGCGAAGGAATGTGAAAAATGAAAGTCTAGTTTTAATCCTAAAGGGGGAGAATAGATTTATAAAAATAATTTTTAATTTACCCCTTCTTAATTTTCAACTTAATATAGTTCAATTCTAATTTGAAAATTAATGCACTTTACTAGATAGATTAATTTCTTTTTTTTTACAAGTGTTATGAAATGGCAATGTGCAAAGTTATAGTTAATTGTAAGTATGGAGGATTATATAATGAATGTTACACATGCCAAGATAGGGTAGAGAGAAGAGACAATCACATGCATAAGAATATTACACACAACATAATATTTTTATAGTGGTTTGACACTCGGGCCTACGTCCACTTTCAAAGCTCACTTATGAGCTACTAAATTTTATTTAGATTGAAACAAGTTATAATCAAGGTCAAAATTCAAAACCTATCTACTTCCAAAAGTAAGCTCTATACTCAGTGTCTCTGGTGAGTGTTATATCTACTCCCGGTGTCTCTGGTAAGAGTAGTCTACACTTCTGGTGTCTCTAGAGGAAGTGCTAAGGTCTACACTATCGGTGTCTCCGGTGGTAATGCTAAGGTCTTAAAATAAGAAAATCAATACAAATTACCTCTTAAAGGTTGATGTATTGTTTGTTCTCCTATGTGAGTAGTTGCTCCTTGTTGAGCTAATGTGCAATGGCTTCCACCATGATCCCAAGAGTTGCCTCATTGCTTCTTGAAGCTTCACACAAGGGTTTACTTGAGAGTAAATCCTCTGACCAATGATGGTTGGAAAGCTCACTTAATGGCTCTTAGCTTCTGAATGCTCTTGAATGAGAGCCTTGAGTTGTTGGGAGGATTAAATGCCTTAGCTTCTTCTTGCTCTCTCTCAAAACTTTTTTGTGTTTTAGAGAGCTCATTTTGGACTCTCTTATACTTATAGGGGACGAGTTTGGTCATACACCCTTAGATAAACTCATTCCCAATGGTTAAAAAATTGCAAGTGTTGGATTATTTATTTTGAAATCCTGCGATATTGAATAGATCATATTATATTGGATTGATCCGCTCAAATTGATTAGGCGATATCAGATCGATCCAGTGTCTTAATCAGACATAGACCTAAGCACCCAAGCCTTTTCAGATTAATCCGATGTGCCTGTCAAATTGATCCGATGGCCATCGGATTGATCCACTAAGTGGTGGATCGATCCGATAAGTTTGGATTAATCCAACCACCCTCAAATCGATCCAATTCCCCTATCTTTTGCCCTTTGCCTTAAAATGATTCTTAAACCTTATGTGATTTATGTCTAAGACATGGTTTGGTCCAATGACCCTCACAAGGGTTCTTAGGTCTCCTTAACCTATGTCTAGCCTCACGATCACCTTCATATACCTATCTCAAGCTTGTAGAGGCTTGAATCTTCAAGTCTTGGACCTCGACAATTTAGGGAATGATCCATCCTTGTGGCTTTAAGTGCTTGGAGAAAGTCTTCAATCTTGGGACCCAAGGACACTTGATGATTACAAACATGACTAATATATGCAATATGCTCATGCCATGCCTAATCTACCACTCCATGTATTTATCACTCTATGGAATGGACAATTTACATTAACAATCTCCTATTTTGGCAATAAAATGATAAAATATAATGAAATATATGGATGGAGTAGAATGAATGTATGCAATGCAATTATAGACTCCATGAACTACAAGAGTTATATTTACACAAATAGGAAATATGTCTGGTGCCTTAACTCTTGAACTCCCCCTTTATGTGTGTAAGAGGACTTAGTTCTTCCTCTTCACTTTAGAGCTTGGTTCTCAATTACCTGAAAAACATTTGACAAAACAATACCTTACTCAAGCCAAAATAAGATAGTCAGATGAAAATTAAATGAATGAACATAAAAGCACACTCAAACAAGCAAATGTAATACCATAAAAATGATTACTATTTAGGTTCTTTATCTTGCATTACATCAAATTTTAGTTATTCAAATAATAAATCAATTTTTTTATTTAATAGATTTTTATAAAAATGAATATCTCTCTCCCTAAATTCTTGGACTCCACCTATACCCATGCACATGTTCTCCCCTATATCCATGCACTTTTTCTCCCCCTTTTTTTGTCATGAAATTGGAAAATGTAAACATTAAAGCAATAATGATGAGCGATAAAGTGACACAAAAGCATTCCATTAAATTTAAACATTGAAGTACATTATCAAACAACAATAGAGTGTCTATGCAAAAAAGAATACAAGCACTCATCCTCACTCATCCTCATCGTTGTCGCTCTGAGTCCTCAGGTTCAAAGGGACACTGGGATGACGAGGGAGCTGTGGGGCTACCATACGCTCTAATCTCTCCACTCGAAGCTCAATGTTATTGAGTTTGTCTACAATCTTCTCCAGATTTCCCATGACGTGGCCATAGATCTCGTATAGGCCGTCCAAGGTTTTTCGGACGTAAGTGGGAACTGGAGGTTCACCCTCGTGAATTAGAAGTGGTGCTAGGGGAGGAGTAAGAGTTGTTGGTGATGGAGGAGGAATGTCTGCAACAGGTGGTGGAGGAACAATAGCTGGGGGGACCTCCATATTCATTGGAGGAAGTGGTGTTGCAGCTGCTGAGGAACCAACTCTTGATGCTTTAATCTAAAGCTTCTTGGAGAAGATGCCCTCATGGAACATCCAATGGATAGTGGACTGATTGATTTCAACCCCTTGCTTCAGTGTAGTGGCATCCTTTGGAAAGGATACCCTACACACTTCGAGTAGGTGTGTACTCATTACGCCATATGGAAGCAATCAAGAAGAATTAGAGTTGCATGCCTCCAAGATGATGACATAGCACATGATAGCAGCTATGTCAACATCCTTTTTGGTGAGGAGGGAATAGATCACATGCACCATGTTGTTGGGCATATCTATGGTGTGTGTGGTTGAAAAAAGATTGTGAGTGAAAATCAAATTTAGAAGCCTTACTTCCAACAGGCACTCATTGGCTTGGAGTTTCCCAAACCACGTTGACCCCTTATGACCAAAAATCTTAGAAAAAATGGCTTTGTCAATGTGCTCTGGAAGATACTTGACCACCTCGCCATCGGGCCTGTCTATCCCAAGTAGTGTGGATAAAGTGGTCAGGTTCAAGTCCGTTTGAACCCTATACACCTCAATGTGGAAGGTGAGAGTGTCAAGGTTGTAGGCATGAATATTGGACCAAAAGATTCAAACCAGACCACCCCCTTGATGGTCACCAGTGACTACCATCTACCTGGGATGATGTCATACCCCACGAGAGAGTCATAGAGCATCTTGGAGTGGACGTGATGCTCAACAACTATCAGCCTCTTTAAGTAGTGTGTGTAGTTGTTAAGACACGTCTTATTGAGGAATACCCCACAATTGATAGGAGGAGGGTGTTTCTTCTTTTGAACCGACAATTTGGAAATTGTTGGGCCTTTCCCCTTGACATCATCATTCTTGGTTTGAGCCATAAGCATGAGTTGATGAAGATTTGAAGGTGAGAAAGCAAGGAAAAGCAAGGAGAGTGAGTGGACAAGGTGAAAATGAGAAGAAAAATTAAGAGATTTGGGCTTTTAAGTGAATGAGGGTTCATTTTCCACTAGAACCGCCATATCAAATCAATCCACCGAGATCAGATTGCTTCAATGGCAATAAGATCAATCCGATGGTGCAGAAAATGCACAGGTTGGCTGCAAATGATCAAAATTTTGTGAAAATGAACCCCCTTACCCCTAATATCTCTCAAAATTTATATCTCATGCATCCCAATGTCACTTCTTAAGTGCATAAACCTTTTTCAATCAAGAGGCTTTATGAATATATTGGCTAATTGATTGTCTGCTTCAACAAAATTAAAAGCAATCACTCCTTCCACTAAATCTAGAATGAAGTGATGTCTAATGTCTACATGTTTGGTTTGAGAGTGTTGAACAAGGTTTTTGGAAATTTGGATTGCATTTTTGTTGTTCACGAACAATTCCATTGCAATTTTTTCAAGACTATAGTCTTTCATCATTTGCTTCATCCACAGAAGTTGAGTGTATCCACTTCCTACCACAATATATTCAGCCTCAGTAATTGACAAAGAAATTGAATTTTGTTTCTTGTTATGCCATGATACAAGGCAATTTCTGACATAAAAGCACATTTCACTTTTGTTTTTTCTGTCATCTATATTTCTGGCCTAATCTGTATTTAAGTAACCAACTATGACACTATTGGTATCAAAGGGATACCAAAGTCCATAATTTATAGTCCCATAAATGTATCTGATGATTCTTTTTATGGCCTTGAGATGGGATTCTTTAGGAGCATCTTGGTGTCTAGCATGAACACCTACACTGAATGATATGTCAGGTCTAGTGGCAATGAGGTAGAGAAGGCTACCTATCATGCTCCTATAGATTTTAGTGCCTACATCCTTCCCTCCAGTATCTTTGTTCACTTTCTCACTAGTACTGATGGGGGTGTGTAGAGGTTTGGATTGGGTCATTTCAAACTTTGACACTAAGTCTTTGGCAAACTTGGATTAATTCACAAAGATTCCATCTTTGGTTTGCCTAATCTGAAGTTCTAGAAAGAACTTCAACTCCCCTTCTATAATCATTTCGAATTCACTCTTTATGGTATTAGCAAATTCATGTGCCATATCCTCTCGAGTAGCACCAAAAATTATGTCATCCACATAAATTTGTGCAATGAGTATGAAATCATCCTCCTTTATGAAGACTGTTTTGTCAACACTTCCCCTTGTAATTGATTTTCAAGAAGGAATTTTGTAAGTCTCTCATACCAAGTCCTAGGTGCTTGTTTGATACCATAGAGTATCTTTTTGAGCCTATATACATGATTAAGCCTATGAGGGTCTATGAACCCTTCCAGTTTCTCCATATATACTTATTCTTGTAGCACACCATTCAAGAATGCACTCTTAACGTCCATTTAAAACAATTTGAATTTCACATTACATGCAATGGATAAAAGGATTCTAATTGATTATAACCTTACTATGGGAGTAAAGGTTTCCTTAAAGTCTATCCCTTCCATTTGAGTATACCCTCTAGCAACTAATCATGCTTTATTTCTTACAACGGTTCCATATTCATCCATTTTGTTGTTGAAGATCCACTTGGTACCAATTACATTTTTGTCTTTGAGTTTCTCTACAAGGTACCAAACACCATTCCTCTTGAATTGGTTAAGCTTTTCTTGCAAAGCCATGATCCAATCCAAATCATCAAGAGCTTCTTTTACCTTCTTAGGTTCAATCTTGGATGTAAAACAAATATGGCTAATAATATTTTCTATTTGCCTTCTTGTTTTAACACTCTTATACAGATCTCCAATACTATCTTTTGATGAGTGTCCCTTGATTAGTCTCTTTTCCTTTGGATGACTCACATCCTCATCATTGGATTTCTCCGACTCATTTTCGGAGTCATGAGAAGTAGTACTCTCAATTAACTTTGGCTCACCTTGAGGATTTTCTTCTTCTTCTTCTTCTTCCTTGTTAGATTGAGTCTTAGGTTGGTCATATATGATGACATTAATAGACTCTTCCATGCTAGAAGTCATTTTGTTAAATACTCTATAGGCTTTGCTTTTAGATGAATAACCAAGGAAGATCCTTTCATCACTTTTGGAATTGAACTTGCCTAGATTTCCTTTATCTCTCAAAATATAGCAAGTACTTCCAAAAATTCTAAAGTACTTCAAATTTGGATTCTTGTTATTCCATATTACATATGATGTTTTTAAAGTACCTAACCTTAAGTACACCCTATTGCTTATATAATAAGCGATCTTTATGGCCTTGGCCCAAAACTTTTAGCTAGGTCTTTACTAGAAAGCATGACAGTTGTCATGTATTGTAAAGTCCTATTCTTTCTTTCGGCGACCCCATCGTGTTGAGGTGTTTTGGGTACGGAGAATTCATGTTTGATTCCACATTCATTATAAAATTTTGAAAATCTACTATTTTCAAACTTTCCTCCATGAACACTTCAAATTTTCTTTATGGTGAATTCTCTTTCTGTTTGCAACCTAATGCAAAGATTTTTGAACTCATCAAATGCTTCAGATTTCTCTCTTAGAAATGATACCCATGTGTATCTAGAGAAATCATCCACCAT
>JAOXJP010000012.1:2545698-2565200 GCA_025762735.1 Platanus orientalis | reverse complement strand
TGGTGACTATTTGAGCCCATATAAAGCTTTCTTGAACCTGCACAGTTTACCCACACGATCTGGAATTCTAAAGCCTAGAGGTAGCACCATCTACACTTCCTCTTGAAGATCACCATGAATAAATGCAATCTTTACATCTAGTTACCAAAGTGGCCAATTCTTGTTTGTTGAAACAGACAATAAAACCTGGATTGAGTTCATTTTTGTCCTTGGTGCAAAAGTCTCTTAGTAATCAATACCATATATTTGAGTGTATTATTTTGCAACCAATCTTGCTTTATAAATCTTTTAATAGATTCATCTGCATTGTATGTTATAGTATAGACCCACTTACACCCTACAAGTTGCTTTCCCATTGGAAGATCAACAAATTCCCAGGTCCCATTCTTCTCAAAAGCTTGCATTTCCTCAACCATGACTTACCTCTATTGACTTTGAGAGATTGCCCCTTTCATATGACACAAAGTTCGAAATTGGATGTACAAGACATTTTCCCTTTATGAAGAGCAATAGGAAGATTATCATCATCAGGTGTATCATTATCAAGTGTAAGTGAAGAAGTATTACCTGGTTCCGATGCAACAGTGGAGGTGGAAGGTCAACTGTGTCATTTCTCCTTGAATACACTTGAAGTTCATTCCCATTACCTTAAGGTATATCAAACTTAGATGGATGGACTGATGTAGGAAGAAGTAACAAAGAAGGAAGACATGACCTCTCTTCACTCAAATACTCCCCTTGCAGAGAGGTTGAGGAAGAAGAAAAGAATGAGACAGACTCAAAGAATATAACATCCATGGTGGTATATTTCTTGCCAGTGACAGGATCATAATACTTGTATCCTTTCTAGGTTGATGGATACCCAATAAACACGCATTTGACAGGTCGTGGATCTAGTTTTGTTCGATTATCCTTCAGTGTGTGATTATAACATACAAAACCAAATATTCAAGGAGGAACAAGAAAAAGAGACCGATCTAGACAAAGAACAACAATGGGAGATTTGAAATTTAGGACTCTAGAAGGCATACGGTTAATTAGATAAACAGCAATGAGAAGTACCTCAAACTAAAAAGTCTTTGGAACATTCATGCTAAACAAAAGGGATCTAGTAACTTCCAGTAAATGTTTGTATTTTCGTCCAGCTACTCCATTTTGTTGTGGAATGCCAACACAAGATGTTTAATGCTTAATGCCATACTCAACCAAATATTTTTGCAAGGTATAAAATATATACTCCCCCCATTATCGGACCTTAATATCTTGATGGATGTTTCAAACTGAGTCTGAATCATTTTGTGAAAAGTTTGGAATATAACCCCCACTTCTCCTTTGGTTTTCATCAAATAGACCCACATGCATCTAGAACAATCATCAACAAAATTGACAAAATAACGAAAGCCAAACAAAGAAGTAGTAGGGGATGATCCCCAAACATCAGAATGTACAATTGAAAAAGAAACATAACTTTTATTATTGCTAATAGGGTATGAGTTCCGAACATGTTTAGACAACTGACACTTCACAATTAAAGTCCAAAACATCACTAGACGAAAAAAAAAAACCAGGAAACACAACTTTCATAGATGACACAAATAAATGACCGATACGGTTATGCTATTGCGTTAACCAAATTTTATTACTCCTACTAGTCTGACACGCTATAGATAATGGGGAATCCCCATATGTATCAAATGTGAAGACCATTAACTACACAACCACTCTCAATCGTCTACTTCGACTCCAGGTCCTGAAAGACACAATGAGAAGGAAAGAATATAATCGAGCAATTTAAATCACGAGTAATTCGACTAATGGACAACAAGTTAGTCGCAAATTTTGGAACATGAAGAACAAATGATAAGGACATAGTAGAAGAATCATTAATACTTCATTTTCCTAATATGGAAGATAATGTTCTATTTGCTACTCGAACTTTATCTCAATCAAAACAAAGTATGAGGAAAATAAAGAAGACAAACTTGCCATATGATCTGATTCCCCGGAATCAATAATCCAAGATAGAGATATGGTGGAGGAAGCATGAAGGGTGGTAGCATGGTTACCTAACTGAATAGAAGCAAATGAAGTAGAGGGTTAAGGTACTTCCATGGGACCTTCCAATTGAGACATACCGAAGACTCTTGACTTTTGCCTCAGGAACTGTAACCATCCGTCGGGAAGGAGCATTGCCTGAAGGAGGTAATTCGGAACTAGGTACCTTTTGCGGACCATAATTCATGTTTGCATCACTCCTAAATGAAGATACTAAATTAGCTCTCATAGGACCAAACTTGCTGAATTTTTCCAAACGACATCGTGTGGGTCATCTTCCCACACGATTGTCTATCGTGTGCCTCATCTTCCCACAATGACTACATTTCAGTTTGTCTTTGTCAATAAGACCAAATTTCCAAGGTATCTTCTCCTTGTCATCAACACCTGATTTGAATGGCTTCTTAAAGCGTCCTTTACTCCATTGCTGAGATGTAGAGGCAGAGACTAAGGTGGATCACTCAGGGATCCCAGAAGAGTATTGCTGCATAACACTTTTCTTGCTCTCTTCACTCTGGGAAAATGCATGCACCTCATTTAGAGATGGAAGTGCATATGCACTACGAATATGAACCCGAACAAGTTTAAAATCATCATTTAATCTAGCCAAAAATTCAAAAATTCTGGTATGCTCCATCTTCCTTTTATATGTCACCAAATCATTTTGACATGGTTTGAAGGTCTCATAATGATCCAATTCTTCCCACATACTTTGCAAAGTTACGAAATAACTTCCAAGGCTCTTCTCCCCCTGGAAAAGATGAGCAATCTCTTGGTTCAATTGATAAATCCTCACAAAGTTCTTCACTTGTGAATGGGTCTGAGCTGCAGAATCCCATATCTCCTTGGTTGTCTTAAGAAATAAGAAACTCCTACTAATATGAGGTTGCATTGAATGGAGTAACCATGACATGACTGTTTAAGTTTTCAGACTCTCACTTCTCATACACCAGAATATCTTATTCAAATGGCTCTACCATTCGCCAATTGATATATCCAAGCTTTCCTCTCCAACTGATGTACATCTTGGTGGACTGGGACCACTCCAAGTAATTCGTCCCATCAAGTTTGACTATGGGGATCTATATGTTGGGGTTGTCACCTTGGATACTCAATAGTGACATAGGATTAACAGCCCCAAACTCTTTACCAGCCTCTCCATCAGACATTTTTTTTGGGTTTAGTCGAGGCCCTCTACATAAAGGACTTAACAATCGAGAGATAGAGGTCTAAATACCTCTCATCACGTAAGTTCCTATCCAGAGCAACCAGACCATGTACAGGACATGCAGGCCGATAGGTAGCTTCAAATCGATCATTACTGAGAGCTCCATTCCACAAATCAGATCTCCACAAACAAGTGAGACAATCTACATATGTCCACAATCCCCTTTCATGTTTACAAGACCCTGTAAATATCAATTTGTAATAAAAAGATAAGGAAAATTATAAACCCACACGTTAGGCAATAAACATGGGTTACGATTTCTTTCACTGCCATTTCATTTCTTCACCAAATCAAGAAAACTTGATACGTACAGGTTCACATGATTGGCGTGACCAATTCCATTATAGCAGATGTGCTGATAATCCTCTTGTTCGACTGCAGCCTATCGAATACTCGAAATTGAATTTTTTTTTCGATTTTACAAAGAAAAATCCCAAAAAAATGCTTCCACTCTTCGAATCAACAAACCAACTTGATTAAAATTCATGATAAATCAAGTTATGCTATGAAGTTGTTATTGTCCCTAATAGTGATTAGGGTGAATATGGGGTGACGCCACAGGCTATTGGGTTGACATTGAGTTGTGGAAAGTGTTTGATATTGCCGTTCTCATGATTTGGGTGCAACGGTGTTTAGTTCTTTTTTGTGAGTTTTGTTATCTAGTCAATCCTCTATAAGGTTCGACATGTCTAAAGTTAATTCAACTCCGAACCCCAATAAGACCGGCAAGGATGGTGTGGGCAGCACGTTGTCGAGTTGTGATTTGCCACAACTACAAAAAACCACGATGAAGTTTAATGGCACAAACTACCTGACTTAGTTCAAATCAATCCTTATTTATGTTCAAGGAAAGGACAAGGAGTACTTGACTAGGGAGAACAAGATGTCTCCAAAGACAAATTCCTGATACAAGAAGTGAAAAACTGAAAATGATATAGTTATGAGTTGGTTTTGAGCTCAATGAAACCCAAGATTAGTGATCATTACTTGTTCTTGGAGACCACTCACCAAATCCGGGAATCCTTATATCAGACATATTCAAAGATTGGACATATTGCCAAAGTCTACGAACTAAGACAAAGGATTGTTCAATTCAAGCAAGGGGATTAGCCCCTAGCAATCTATTACTCAACTCTATGGAAGATGTGGAAAGAGTTGGAGCATTATACTACATATTGTCTATCCTGTGTAAAAGATGCAACTGAGTATAAGAAGCATGTTGAAGCAATTCAAGTGTGAGTTCATAGCTGGACTGAACTCGGAATATGAACAAGTTCGGGTTCACATCCTTAACATGGCTCCTCCTCTTACCTTAAATGAGGTCTATGCCCACATTCATGGGAAAGAAGGGCGAAGAGGGGTGACAAATTTGATCCCGTCCATTGAAAAGTTAGAATTGGTGTCCAGTTCAATTATAGGTGACCGTAGCAAATTCATAGGACGTGATCGTGGTAATCGGTTTTCCAATTCATCTGATGACAAAGATCAGCTCAAATGTGAGAATTTTGGTCGATCTCCGCACACCAAAGACTAATGTTGGGACCTTCATGGACGACCCCAAGACTTAGTCCCTCGTTCTCTTTCCTAAGATAGGTCTAATAGTGGCAAAGGAGGTGGATGATTTGGAGGAAATAGATTGAGGGTGCATTCAGTGACATTTGCACCCATTGAGCTACCTCCTATGGTACCCTCTTCGATGCCCTCTACTTCTACTGATGGAGGAGGTTTATCCAACGAGGAGATTGTTACCTTCCACTGTTTTGTTTCTTAGCTTCATCACCCTTCCACATCTCCTAAATCATCCTTTGCCCACTCAAGTACTTCTGCATTTGCTCTGTCTGTGTCAGTTACTAACCTTTCGTACTCCTGGATCATTGATTCAAGAACCTCTCATCACATGGCTGGTATGTCCTCATTATTCACATCTTATTATGTTTGTTCTGAAAAAGACAAAGTTTGAATTGTTGATGGGTTTTTTCTTCTGTTGCTTGGCAAGGAGACATTTTGCCACGTCTGATTTGTGTCTCTCTCTATTATTCATGTCCCCAATTTCACTTTGAATTTGTTATCTATAAGCCATTTGACAAAGCATCTTAATTGTTGTGTCATTTTTTTCCCTTCTTATTGTGTGTTTCAGGACATAGCGACAAAGAAAACAATTGGTTTAGGGCATGCGAATGATGGGCTCTACATTTTGGACTCTAATCCACAAGTAGCTACTTTGGCAATAAAGAGAGATGTTTCTTCCACTTCAGATGAGTTACTCTTATGGCAGCATAGACTTGGTCACTTGTTTAATATAATAAGGTAGATGTTTCCTCACATTACTTTTTTTTTCATTAGATGTTCTTTGTAAACCTTGTCACTTGGCTAAACATTGTAGATCGGTTTATTCAGTTAGTTATGCTAATAAAAATTCAATACATTTTTCTCTAGTGCATTCTGATGTATGGAGTCCTTCTCCCATCACATCTTTGTCTTGATTTAAATATTTTGTAAAATTTGTGGATGATTGCCACACTTTGCTTTATTTACTAAAAAATAAAAGTGATGTGAGTGTGGCTTTCAAATCTTTTCATTCTATGGTGTGTACCGAATTTAACACTAAACTCCAAATCTTGAGATCGGATAATGGAGGAGAGCACAAGTCCCATGAATTACAATCATTTCTTGATGCGTCTGGTATCGTTCATTAGACAACATGTCCAAGAACCCCTGAGCAAAATGGGGTTGCTAAAGGAACAAAATAGACATCTTCTTGAAATTGTTCAGGTGATCATGTTCACTATGAATGTACCTTAAATGTTTTGGTTGGAAGCCATTCAAACAGCAGTCCAACTCATGAACCGGATGTCATCCCACGTCCTTTCATACAAGTCCCCCCTTGAGATATTGACACCAAATTCCTCTTTATTTCCTCTTCCATTGAAAACATTTGGTTGCATCTGCTATCTCCATATACCCAAATCTGACCGCTCTAAGTTAGACCCTAAGGCACTTAAGTGCATTTTTTTGGGCTATAGAGTTTATCAGAGAGGGTATAAGTGTTATCATCCTCTCACTTGTCGTAAGTTTCAAAAAATGTCACATTTTCTTAGCCCATTCCATTCTTTTCTTCTGGTAGGACATCTCTTCAGGGGGAGCAGTAGAGGGAAGAGATGTCTGTTTCAATTTTAATTCCAGTTTCAATCCCTATCTATCATTTTGATGGTGGTAATAATGGTGGAAGAGGGGAGGAGTTACAATACTACAGTCGGAGGAAGAAGCAAGGTGTACAAGAATAGGAGCAAAATGATGTCCAAGCAAAGAAGCAAGATAGTGTTCAAGAACAGGACCAACCTCATGAACCAATCCAAGAAATTTGACTAAATCCTGAGATTTTGAATCTTGATCAGCTTATTGCTCTTAGAAAGAGGGTAAGAACTTGTACCCAACACTCAATGTCTAACTTTGTCTCATATTATGCATTGTCACCATCTTTCTGAGACTTTTCTTTTGCCTTGTCCTCTATCTCTGTTCATTGCAGTGTATTTGAAGTTATACAACAACCAAAATAGTGAAATTTTATGGAAGAGGAAATGAAGGCGTTAGAGAGAAACAAGACATGAGAACTGGTTTATTTTCCCAAAGGGAAGAAGCTAGTGGGTGTTTACAATCAAATAAAAATCCGATGGCACTATTGAAAGATATAAGGCATGGTTGGTTACAAAAGGATACACTCAGTCTTATGGAATCAACTACCAAGAAACATTTGCACCGGTAGAAAAAAGAACTTTGGTAGAGTCCTGATATCCCTAGCAGCTAACCAAAGGTAGCCTCTCTTGCAGTTTGACGTCAAGAATGCCTTCTTGAATGGAGATCTGGAGGAAGAAGTATGTATGGCTACACCACTAGGATTCTAAATGCCAAGTGCAAATGACAAAATTTGCAAATTAAAGAAAGCTTTATATGGCCTAAAGCAGTCTCCCTGTGCTTGGTTTGAGAGGTTTAGAACTGTTATCGTGAATGTAGGATATAAGCAAGCCCAAGCTTACCACACACTCTTTATCAAATGCCAAAATCTCAAAATAACAGCTTTAATCCTTTATGTTGACGATATAGTTGTTATTGGGAATGATGAAGTGGAGATTGCAAAATGGAAGAAGAATCTGGCAAAAGAGTTTGAAATTAAGGAGTTGGGATCACTAAAATACTTCCTTGGCATAGAAGTGGCCAAATCGAAATAGGGCATCTTCCTCTCCCAAAGAAAGTATGTACTAGATTTATTGAAAGAATCGGGAATGACTGGTTGTAGACCTTGTACCACTCCAATAAAACCAAACTATAGACTGAAGGAAGATGATAGTGAAAGGTTAATTAATGCAAGAAGATATCAAAGGCTGACAGGATGCCTTATCTACTTAACATCTAGATATCACATATACAGTGTCATTAGCCAATTCATGCATGCCCCAACTCAAGATCATTTAGAAGCTACATATAAAGTACTTTGATATTTAAAGGGTTGTCCTAGCAAGGGTATCCTATATAGGAGACATGGCCACCAAAGTGACTATATACGTTGATGCTAACGAGCAGGTTCATTAACTGATCGACGGTTGACATCAGGTTATTGTTCCTTTGTGGGTGAAAACTTGGTGATGTGGAGAAGTAAAAAACAATCTATGGTTGCAAAGTTGAACGCTACGGCTAAGTTTAGATCTATGGTTCACGGTATTTGTGAGTCTCTATGGCTAAAAAATGCTCCTAGCAGAAGTTGGATTTCCAACGCATGGACCTATGAATCTCTACAGTGATAGCAAAGCTACTATAAATATTGCTCATGACCTGGTACAACATGACAGAACAAAACATGTGGAGGTAGATTGGTACTTTAGTAAAGATTATCTAAAGAAGGGAAGTATGAGTATTTCATTCATCCAAACTAGAGATCAATTGGAAGATGTGCTTACCAAAGGCCTAACAGTTCATGTCTTTGCTGAGCAAGTTGGGAATGACATATATCTATTCACCAGCTTGAGGGGGTGTCTGAGAGTACATACATATGAAGGCTTTTATGTCATATGGGTTTTATACACCCAGAATTATTGTATACCGTATGTACTATGTGTAAATACTACATAAGTATAAATTCGTCCATATGAGAAAGAAACCCTCATACAATTCCTTCTCATTAGTAATCTCTCTCTCTCCTTATTCCTTCTTTATTTGTTCATTTATCATTCTAACAACTAATTATAGGTATTCAAGTGTTTTATCCTATCAAGTTGAACCGGACTATGGGCAATGCTAATGGTTGTTTTGCTGTCACAATATAATCACATAGGACCATGAGAGTGGAATACCAACTCTTTAAAAAAACCACGTATCTATAGCATCTCACAAATCTAGTGTACCATAGCTCAAAACTCAACCTCTGCACTTGACTGAGCTACAACTTATTTCTTCTTCCTTTGTAAAGAAACAAGGTTACCTCCAACAAAGATACAAAAACCAAAAGTAGACCTTCTATCAGCTACAGATCCTACCCAATCTGCATCAGTGAAACCCTCAACAATGCGGTATGATGCCTCAAGATGTTTGGTTGTGGGAGCATATATGAATTGACTGACCACCTCAGCTGCATAAGAGATATTTGGTCTAGTCAAAGTCAAATAAATCAACTTCCCTACAAATCTATGGTAACACCCAATATCAATAAGTCTGTGGCCCTCATCTGCATGTATGAGATAATTAGACTCAATAGGAGTGTCACACGGTTACACCCGAGCATCCCAAAGTCTGAAAGATCTAACACATTCTTGCATTGAGATAGAAAGAGACTATCCTTGGATCTAACAAATTTATTTCCAAGGAAGTACTTAAGAGGGCCCAAGTCATTGATTTCGAACTCCTTTCTATGAAAATCCTTTAAGAGATTGATCTCACAATGATCATCACCTGTAACCATAATGTCATCAACATAAATAATAAGGGTCATAACCTTTCCTCGTTAATGCTTCACAAATAGTGTATGGTCAACTTGGCACTACCTATGAAAGTCCGGTTTAATCCCAGAGGGAAGTGAATAAGATTTATAAAAATTCTTTTAATTAATCCCCACTTAAAATTCCAATTTAAGGCATTATGTTAATTCTTGGAATTTAATACACTTAAGGAAATAATTATTATAAGTACAATGCAATGGCAATTTTCAATTTTAATCTTTTAACTAATTTAAGTTCCTAGTTAATTGCAAATATGAAAGATCAAATAGTAGATGCGACACATGCCATATAAATATAGAGAGAAAAGACAATTCACACCACAAGCAAACACACAACACAATATTTATAGTGGTTCGGCACTCAGGCCTACATCCACTTTCAAAGCTCACTATGAGCTACTAAATTTTATTTAGATTGAAGGCAATTACAATCAAGGTTAAAATTCTAAAACCTACTACTTGCAAACCCAAACTCTACTCCTAGTGTCTCCGGCGGAAATGTTTTATATCCGGTGTCTCCGGCGGAAATGTTTTATATCCGGTGTCTCCGGCGGGTATGGTCTACACCCGTTATCTCCGGCGATAGTGCTAATGTCTCAAAATAAATTTGAAATCAATACAAATTACCTCACCACGGTTGATGTATTGTTGCACATGAAAGTGGTTGTTCCTTTGTTGAGCTAGTGTGAAATGGGTTCCACCAAGCTTCTGAGAGTGCCTCTTTGTTTCTTGAATCTTCTCACAAGGGTTTATTTAGGAGTAAAACTCTTTCTCCGTGTTACCCTCTTTTGATTTTCAATTAGGGAATGTTAGGGAAGCACTTTCAAAGCTCTTGATCTTCAATGAATGCTCATCAATGGAGTCTTGTGGTTGTTGGGAGGATGTAAATTCCTTAACTTTCTTGTTTTCTCTTTTCTCTTTGAGCAAAATGTGTTCAAGTGTGCTCATTGAAGGCTCTCTTATACTTATAGGGGACGAGCACTCTCGTGCACCCTTGATATGACATCTCTCCTGGCGGTCAAAAAAATCACAGGCATTGTTTTCTTTACTTTTTTGAAATTCTGCGATATCAGATCGATCCAGCTTTGTCGGATGATCTAGTGTCTCAGTCAAAGACACCCGAGCCTTGCCGGATTGATCCAGGACCCCTTGCCGGATGATCTAATGGCCCTCTAGATTGATCCAATAAGTTGCGAATTGATCTACTAAGTGCGGATTGATCCAACACCCCTCGAATCGATTTGATTCCCTTGTTTTCTGCCATTTTGCCTTGAACCTACTCCCAAACACTTGGGAACTTGTGTAGGTGGCATGGGTTAGTCCAACAGGCCATACAAAGGTCTTTTGTTCATTTTAGCCTATATCTATCATAATGTATACTTTCATATACCTTCCTTAAGCTTGATAAAGCTTAAGTCTTCAAATCTTTGGACCTTGGCAACATGGAAAAGGATCCATCTTTGGCTTCAAGTGCTTGGAACATGTCTTCAATGAGACCCATGAACACTTGATGATTATGGACATGACTCACTTATGCAATATATTCATGCTATGCCTAATCTACCACTCCATGTATTTTACAATATATGGAATTGATAATTTGCATCAACAATCTATAACCATTCTTGAGCGTAACACGTCTAAATCTCTCAAACCATGCTCGAGGAGATTGTTTTAGGCCATAAAGTGTCTTCTTTAATCAGCACACCTTCCCTTTACTAGTGGATAGCTGAAAACCAAGAGGTAATCTCATGTAGACCTCTTCTTCTAGGTCTCCATGAAGAAAGACATTCTTGACATCTAGTTGAAACAATGGACAACCTTGATTTGTAAGAACTAAGAACAAGATCCTGATAGAACTCATCTTTGTTACTGGAACAACATTTCTTGGTAATCAATCTCATAACTATGAGTGTATCCCTTTGCTACCGACCTAGCTTTATATCGTTCAACAGTATCATTCGGTTGTAGCTTTACGGAGAATACCCATTTGTACTCCATTGACTCATTTTCTCTTGAAAGGCCAACAACATTTCATGTCTTGTTCTTTTCCAGTGTCCACATTACATCCTCCATTGTTTTTTTCCATTAAGGCTAGGAAAGAGCTCAGGGAACACTACAAGGAATAGAAATAGAGGACAAAGAGGTAGAGAATGCCAAAAACTCAAGAGATGAAGAGTCATAGCACACATAGTTAGCAATGGGGTGTTGAGTGCAAGCACGGATACCCTTTCTAATAACAATGGGCAAGTGAGAATTATCAAGAGGAATAGAGGAGGCAATATCTAGAGAGGAGGCGACTTGTTGGGGAGGCACATAAAAACTAGGAACAACCTTTTTTTCTCTGTCTAATAAACATATGAATAAAATCTTTCATCCATCCTCTCTTTGCTACAAGCTTTGTTTCCTTTGGAATTACCTTTTATCCCCCCGTGTTATGATATCCATCAACGTCAAAGGAATATGGAGGAACAAGGAGATGAAGAATAACCTCATTTTCACATCCAACACCACGTTTCTCCCCCTGAAGATGAGGATGGCTAGGAGAGAAAAAAGAAACAGACTCATGGAAGGTGACGTCCATGGAAAGTATACACTTCTGAGTAGAGGGATGATAACACTTGTATCCCTCTGATTCGGAATGTACCCAAGGAAAATACACTTAAGAGCATTGGGGTCCTACTTGGAGCAGTCCGACTTCAGAATATAGACATAGCAAATGCACCCAAAAACTTTGGGAAGAAGGAGTCAAGAGTAGAACTTGAGAGACGAGAAATAGGAGGCTGAAAATCAAGGATCCGAGTAGGCATCCGATTCATAAGATAGGCAACAGTCTGAAGAGCATCTGCTCAGAAACCTAAGGGACATTCGTAGTAAACAATAGGGCACGAGTAATCTCTAACATGTGAGGATTCTTTCTTTCAGCAATCACAGTTTGTTCAGGAGTCCTTGGATAAGTGGTTTGATAGAAAATGTCATGCCGGGAGAGATAAAAGGAAAAGGCAGAAGACATATATTCACCTCCATTAACAGAACAAAGAATACGAATCTTAGAGTCAAACTGAGTATCGGCAATCTTATGAAACAAATGAAAAGTAGAAAACACTTCATGTTTACCATGCAATAAATAAACCCTAGTACGAGTAAAGTCATCTACAAATGTAACAAAATAACGATAACCAAATAAAGAGGTAACAGGGGCAAGATCTCACACATCATAATAAAAAAAAAATAGAAAAAGGTAATATACTCTTGTTCATACTCATAGTTTAAGATGTACAATGTTTGGCAAACTCACAAGTCTCACAATGAAAAGAAGACAAAGAAACAAAACTACATAAACTAATAAATAGACGCTGTAAAGTAAAGTAAGATGGATGGCCAAGCCGGAAGTGCCATTGCATAAGCTTAGATAAGGAGGATGAGCAGGATGTCTACTACACTGGAGAGGTAAGATGAGATGTCATACCAAGAAGGTATAGCCCCCGCTCCTCATAACCTGTACCAATAGTTAGCCTCGTTACCAAATCTTGAAAGACACAATAAGAGAGAAAGCAAGTGATACTATAATTCAAAGACTTGGTAAGATGACTAACAAAAACAAGGTTAAGTTGAAAGTTAGGAACATGAAAAACATAAGAGGTAAAGAAGAGGAAATGGGTATAAACCCAGTCTCAACAACAAAAGACACGGAGCCATCGGTAATACGAACCATATCTCAACTAGAGCTAATAGTATAATTGGACAAAAGAGATGATGTACCGGTCATATAGTGAAAGGCACCTGAATCAATAATCCAGGAAGCACTAAAGGAAGGAGAAGAGAAACTAAGGGTAAAATCCGGTATACTTATGGCATCAATAGAGCAGGTAGAGACCACCAGAAGAAGTGTCCATCGAAGCCATAAAACAATGAAGAGAGGTCATTTCTTCACGAAGCGAGGCCAATTTGCCACCAGAGATAGTAGTAATATCAGGAGTCTCCGGCAATGTAGTAAAAGAAGCAACATCAATGGGGGTAGCGGCATATGTGATGGACCAATCCCCAGTAAGGAGACTAGAATCAACACCACAACCACCAACAAGAGAACCACACTGAGTAGGCCAAGAGATGGGCTCCTGAGGTTGACCATGAAAGTCGTAACACATGGCTCTCGTATGACATGCTCGACCACAACGATCACAACACAATCAATCTCAGTCCTCTGAAAAACTACCAACATGGCCATGACTACGACCACAACCACCTATCTAAGTCATGAAGGTAGAGCTGATCTCTCAAGAGCATGGGAAGGCTAGGATACAAACATAGCACTCCTACGGCGCTCCTCACGGTGGAGAAAAGTATAAACCAAACTAAAAATGGGAAGGAATCACGGGCCAAGAGATGACTGCGAATTGGCTCAAACTTGGGATTAAGACCCACAAGAAGCTCAAACACATGGCTTTCCTCAAGAAACTTCCAAACTTGGTATGCATGATTCCTACAAACCAGCTTGAGGAGGAGTGATGTATTTCATGGATATATAGGGTTATATTTGTTAGGGTACATATGTTTTTGTACAGCATTAGGATATACTTGTAAATACCCGTAGTTATATTCTTACTTTTTAATATATGAAGCAAAGTATGTGAGAGGAGCTATACATTTTCCATACGTATTCCTCCCAATTCCCCTTCATCTTCTTCCTCTTTCTCTTCTCATTCTTCTTCTTCTACTTGAAACCCTAACGTACTAACTACCAAACTACAGATTTCTACGATAAAGTTTGAGGTTTTAAACCCTTATTCTTTAGTGGTTGGTGCTTCTAGAATCCCAATCGGTTGGAGATGATTGGTTTCCCTTCCTCCTCTTCTTCAACTTCTTATTCTTCTTCTCATCTTTATTCTTCTCATTCTCTCTTTCTTTCTCTATTGTTTCTGTTCTTTATCTGTTGCTGCCCATCTTTGAAGATTGCATCAACAAATCTAAAGTTCCAGAGTTGAAATGCTGGAGTTGGAACTGCAACAGCCCTATATTGAAAAGTCCACGGCTGAGGATTTTCTAGGCTGGATACTAGTGCAAATCATCCCCTCTAAAGTAAGCCCCTTTTGATTTCTTTTTGAAGAGTTTTTTACCCCTACACGTTAAGCATCTAAATCCCTAAAATCCACTTGATTCTATTTTGAGTTTGCTGATTTTTTGTCAACCCTAACCCTAGTGCTTTAAGTCTTGTTTGCTGGATTCTCTGAAACAGCCTGATAAAATCTAAGTTTTATACTTTTATACATCAGGTTGACCTGAAATTTTGTAGGGTTACTTATCAAAAAGCCCCCTACTAGTCTGTAAAATTTTGTACTATTCTAACAAGTCTGTAGGGGTATTCTGGTAATTTTCCCTTGCTGCCCAGATTCTGTTAAGACTTGAAGTTCCATTGCTTGGGGTTGTCAGATCGAATTTGAGCCCATTATTAGCAGCAGTTAACAGCCTCCTCTAAGCAATCCTGAATTAATTTACGACCCCAAAATAAGATTTTTGGGTCCCAAAAGCAATTTAAACACCGCCATTGTACATTCAAAACCAATTTCGGCTTCTTTTTGCAATAAAATTTCTGATTAAAAAACACAAGATTATAACTGGATCTAACATTAATAATGAAGGCACAGATGTACAATGGCTGGGCCCAAGGTAACCATTATGAGCCTTTTCCGTGATTATTAATGGTGATGTCTGATGTCCAAATGGCGGAAAAAATCAAGTGTAGGCTGTTTGCACATCCCAAGACTTGTGAACAATCTTTTTCCCTATATAGTGCCATTAATTGCCTGAAGAATCCACATTATTAACAGTTTGCAGCATCTAAACAATGAGCTGATACTGCCCTATCTAGTGCTCAAACAAATGCAATAGCAGTCTTTCTCCTGGTGTTATTCATTTGCTATGTGTTTTCCACACAATTAAAGTAGTTTAAATGCTCTGATCATATTGCAGAATTCACAGAAGCAGTTCTCTTTCCCCAAAGTGCACTTCGGATTTTTCCAAAGGATACTTTATGAAAGAAAACTGATGCTAGATGAAATGCAACCAACCAATTTTAAGGATGCCAGAGTGAATGTGCAAAGGAAGAAGAATCTATTATCGTAGACAATGGAATTTAACTAATTCAAATACCATAACATCAACATGAGGACAAATTGAACTTGAATCCATTTATTTTTGCATTTTAGGTCCCACTTAAAATGAGCATCTAGAAAGAAATACAGTTCATTACAACAATTGACTGTCTAACAAATTAGAACGTACAATTAATATTCATCAAAACCAAATTTGTTTTATCAGCGTACCTCCAATGGAGTTAATGGGCATTTCCCATCCATCCGAATTGCACCTGGCCTAATTATTCGACCGGTTTTATTAAATTTTCCTCTCCAACCTCTTTCTCTAGCAATATCCATTTCGCGTTTCTCTTCCTCACCACCATCATAAGTACAGCATGAAAATGCTACCATATCCTTTAATAAGAGAAGATCCACAATTACAATAATGTGAGAGATGAGTGCAAAAAGGAATACAGGTGAAACTACAGTTCTTTAGAAAACTAAAAGGGCAAAAGAGACCTTTTCAAACCGGAGATGCACTGAAATATACTTCCCATGACTGATGGAGCTATTCTTAACCATCCGATCAACCATACTTTCCGCCAGCACTCTTATAGGTTCTGAAAACCTTAACACTTCATAATTGGCCAAGCATCTAAGGCCCTGGATATTTGAGGGAACCGCATGAGCCAACCTGTTAGAGAAGGGAGCAATACGTACTGCCCTGCATCATGGAAAATGAACACCATATAGCAGTTATTATATAACAGTTTGAAGCAAGCCAATTAGTAGAAGAAACAGAAAATTAAAAGTATTCTAAATTTAAAAATAAAATAAGATCCCTTCAATTAGTAATAACTGATCAAACTTACTGAAGACCTGAAAGGTTTTATGCAATACATACAGATAAACATTTATGATACAAACAAGGCAAATTTTTGTTCCAAGTTATTAGTAACAAAGCAAGGTCCAGTACACCACACATGAGATATGTAGATAATAAAACAACGTAGAGAAACTAGAAATTTATTAGCCAATATCAAGATTAGAGATTAATGGTGCAGAACTCAAATATTGTTCTGAGATGGCTTCTGAAGGTTTATTTGTGTTTGCAAAACATATTGCTTTGACAGATCTGTAACTCCAGCATTTCTTTTCTTCTTTTTTTCAAGTAAAGAGCAATTGATAAGAGATTGAGGAGGCAGGAAACCCCACAAGATAATAGGAGCCCAAAAAAACAATCTACATAATACCTATACAGCCAAAGAGTGAACCTAAACAGAAGTTTTACCAAGGAAAAATCATGGCTCATAACTAGAACGAAATTTTGAAAATTTATCCGAAATTTTCCAAATTTCAAAGGCGAAATGAAAAATAGGGGGAATCCATATTTTCCTAAATATTGTCAATTTTTCTTAATTTTGCTGATATTTCACTAAATAGAGAAATATTGTGTATGGAATTGGATATTCAGCAAAAAAAAATCAACAAGAGAAAGGAGAAAAAGAAGAAAAGGAAAAGGAGGAAGAGAAAGAAGCAGCAACTGAAAAAGAAAAAGATTAAAAAAAAAAAAAAATTACAGTTTTACATCACCATCTTGCCGCTTGTTGGAGCTTGTCCTTGCTCGTCAGCAAAACCTATTGGGAGTCCCCTGTTCTCTCCCTATCCATCTCAGTACCTCTCGACTCTCACCTCTTGAAATCAAAATGCTTTTAGGGTTTCTTTTAATCTTGGAGAGAGACACACTAAAATAGGGTATTTTAACTTACATGTATTTACCGAGATACCTCTTTTTTGGGTAAGGTGTCTCTCCACTAATTGGTATTATTGTGAGACACTTATTTACCGAAAAACCATCATTAGCTAACATGTCTTACATTTGGCATATTATTAACCTATTTATTATGTGTATATGTTTCTTCTTCTTCTTCTTCTTCTTCTTCTTTAGTTTTTTGATTCATGAATGTGTGATCATGCTTATTTTAACATTTCCAGACGATTCTTAAAAAAATTCGTAGTTTTTCCAATATTTCCGTCATTTAAAAAAATTCAAATATTTCGAATCAAAACATCAAAATTTCCCCAAAATTTTCATAATTCCCTCGAGCAAAATATTCATCAAAATCGACATTTTGAACCTTGAGAAAAACCAGTTGAGAAACACTAGAAGATCCTCTCACTGATAATCATGCTCACATGTTTTGAAGAACAGCCAGACAGGTATCCTTCAATTCCTTACAAATAAAGGACCAAAATGACAACAAATCAAGGATTTCCTGCACCACACATTTGCTGAAGCATATTTGTCCTTGGAAATGCCGTTGTTCCTCTCCTTCCACAAGCATAAATAAATCATAAAAGACAGCCTCCTCCATAAAATCCAGTCTGAAACCTCAAATGTATCTGTACTCCAACCTGATGCAAAGTTGGAAAGCATCATCTGGAAAACCCAAAACCCCATCTGTACTCTATTAGGGTTTTATGAGAAGAGAATAAGGAAGAGAAGAGGAAAAAAGCAGAGAATTAGGGAGCTGAAGAGGGTTATATGTTCCTACTCCACTTATTCATATATACACAAAACCTTATGTTTAGTCCTATTGCGCTGGTCTGGTTGTGAGATATTCTGGTAGCTGCCTTATTATTACAATAGAAATTCATAGGATTATGGACCTCAGCACCAGGTTACAACAAGATTCTAAGCCACAAATTTCAGAGGTATCATGTGCCATGGACCTGTACTCTACCTCTGCAATGAATCGAGCAACAACTAACTATTGTTTACTCCTCCAATAGCACAAGATTACCTCCAACAAATGTACAATAGCCAAATGTGGATCTATGATCAAAAGCTAAACATGTCCAATCAATGTGTTGGTGTCCACTCTCATGTGGCCATGATCAACATATAATAAGCATGTGAGTGCTTACTTCAAATACTAAGGATTCTATATGTTACTTAAAAATGAGGTGTCCTTCGTGAATGCATAAGTGATTCACTACCCCCAGGGCATACGTTATGTTTGGGTGAGTCAACAATAGGTGGATCAACTTTCCCACCAAAAAGATGCTTAGCTGCACCAATTAGAGGTCTACCATCCTGATCATCTAATCCATGATTTGTCTCTATTAGTATTTCTGCTTACTTAATCCCCAATCACTCTATTTCCATCAATAGATCAAGGATGGAATTCGTTTGTGAAATGTGATACCTCTCTTAATCGAGCTACTTCAATCCCTAGAAAGTTCTTTAACAGCCCTAGATCCTTCATGCTATCACCCATTACTATTTTACACCCAGAGACTCCCCTCTTTATTGTTCCTCTTAAAGTCTTTGGGTGTGTTTCTTTTGTTTATATCCAAAAGGATGATAGATCTAAACTAGATCCTCGGGTTGTCAAATGCACTTTTTTGGGATATCTTTCCACTCAAAAAGGGTACAAGTGTTACAACCCAAAGTCAGGAAAGAGATTTGTCTAGATGGATGTCACATTTTTTGAGTTTGTACCATTCATTTCTTCTTCCAGGACCTCTCTTCAGGGAGAGAGTTTACATGAAGAGAGGTCTCCATGTCTATCTTTTGTGTTGCCACTCCCTACTCCATTTCATCCATCCGTTTTTTACTCTTCATCATCATCAGACCGTGGGAAGGATCTACTTGTGTATACAAGGAGGAAGAGAGACACAACAAGTAATCCACCTTCGATTGCTTCTTTGGATCCAGGTATTACTTCTGCATATCCAGAAACTAATGATGACCTTCCTATTGCACTTCGCAAGGGAAAGAGATCTTGTACTAACCATCCCATTTCTAACTTTGTGTCGTACAAATCTTTGAATTCTTCATATCTTACCTTTGTTAATTCTGTATCTTTCATACACACTCCTTCCAATCTAAAAGAAGTTATTGCTCAGAGCTAAGTGAGAGATGTTATTTGTGAAGAGATGAAAGCCCAAGAAAAGTTTGGGACATGGGAACTTGTTGACCGTCCATTGGGAAAACAACCTATGGGATGTAAGCAAGGTTCAAAATGTCAATGTCGGTGGAAATATCAATCAGGCCAAAATAAGACATATATTGAAAATGTTGGAAATATCGAAAAGAAATATTGTAAAAATCGTGGAAACTTAAGAAGCATATTCTAATCTAACTACATAT
>JAOXJP010000012.1:2509903-2541436 GCA_025762735.1 Platanus orientalis | reverse complement strand
ATTCTAATGCGGTAGGGATTTATCAGCAACCATCTCAGAATTCAATAACATCGTCTTCTTGGACCCGCACTGTATAAGAAGATCCACAATGAATGACAACGAGTGGTTCAAATCCAACCAAATAACTTAGAAAACTTCAAATAAAGTCTCTGACACATTTCCAAGAAAGATGGCAGAGAAAGAAGAGAGAAGTGATTTCTTCAAGTGTGTTTAACGTGAAAAACCCATTTTCCATTTATAGATTGTAGAGAAACACTTTAGGATGTATCTATAGGCATATTAGACACCCTTTGACATGATGAATCACATGGAGAGAAAATCCTCTACAACAGGCTTAAATAACATTAGATGGAAATTGTCCATAAAGAACGACATCTATATTAAAAAATTGAAATTTTAACATTGGGTGGGAGTTTTAATACAGGTGTTTCCTTGTAGACTTAAATGTGGACCCACTTTTAACCACTTGTCGTCCTTTGATGATAGTTTCTATTAAATGTTTTTTAAGCTTGTTGCGGAGGATTTGTTTTCAATCGTGTCTATGGGTACACCTCTAGTGTCTTTGCACACTTCCCCCTGAATGGATCAAAAATCCGACAACATTTATTTTTTGCAAATTAAACATTTTGATTAATCGAAAATAATTTTGATCATTTGAACTGTCTTGATCATTCGAGCAAAATGCTATTTTTATTCAGAAATTTTCGATCAATCAAAAATAATTTCTATTGATCAAACCCATTAAGATTCAATATTTTAAATCTTAAATACAACAGCCATCAAACCCATACGTACCGGATTCCAATCCCCCAGTTGGCATTGTTGTAAAGCATGTCTTAGTCAAATAATAATATCGATAAATTCATTTATTTCTCAGTCTTTTTAATAATTTTGCTCCATGCTTTATTGGCTCAGTTTAATTTTGATTTTAATCTGTATAGTCTCCAACACGACCAGAGGAGCCACTATGATCAAATGTTCATGTGATTATGAATTCTACACTTTCAGATATAAAATATATAGCTGAAGTAGACAGAGACACCGAATGTGTGGCCTGTCTAGGGGAGAGGTTCGCCTGTACGGCTTGAAAAGGAAATTATTTGGGTAATGGATGGGATTGGGAACCATTGCCTGCTGTATAACCGGTCGAACGTTTCCCTAATAAATACAGAGATTTAAGTGCCAACCATTTTAAGTGGACATGAGAGAGTAGTGACCCCGTAAGGACAGGACATATCTAACCGTCTCTCTCTCTCTCTCTCTCTCTCTCTCTCTCTATTAGTAGTGGCTGAGAAAGAGAGAGAGAGAGCCTTTTTTTTTCCTCACACGGCTACATACATAATTACAAAAAATTATAATCTCAGCCTTCAAAAAACAGACCTTCCATGGCATACACAACGGCTCATCCTATATTTTCTCTTGGACTTGGGGCTGGAAGGGGAGTCAATAGCTGGGAAGAAGCCCAGAGAAGAAGCAGAAGAAGAAGCTGTCGTGTATTCGCATCCGAGGACTCCTCCGGTAGCAGCCAGCGCAGAAGGCCACCGCCAGGAGAGGACACCAGAATTCACTGGGACAATCCAGACGAGGGTTGGATCGGAGGGACTACTAACTCATCACAGTCAACCCAGCGTCTCAACGTTGAAGAAGAACAACAAAATCTCTTGGGCAAGAAATTCTCCGATTTGCTCAACAATTCCACTGATTCTCATTACCAGTGAGTCTCTCATACCTTCAAATTTCATTTCCTCTATCGCTAAACTAACCATCTTATCCTCTTATCCACTATGTTGTAACTACCCATTAATCTGGACCGTTTAATTGGCACTTTGGGACGGGTCACAGCACAAAGTTGTAATGGATTAATTTGAGGGATCTCTTTAAGTGCTTAGTTGATCCAATATTGATTGCCCGATAGTGTTTTGGTCTTGGCCAAAAATTGACACTCCTATTGTAACCCTCCTTTTCCCATATTAAAAATACAAAAGTAGCTTAAGAAACGTATTTGCATTTTAAAAGAGGCAGTTGTAACTTGTAAGTCATTTCCGAATTATGAGGTATATAGCGAGCACAAGTCTAACACTTGTATTATGAAAGCAACTACGGGTGGTAAGTAACTCTTTATTTTTGAGTTCCAAATCCAATCATCTCTGTTCTAATGGATAGAAGTAGTCCGGCAAGTCCCAAATCAGCAAGTGACACAACAGCTAACAAGGATATTTTAGAAAATACATGTGTTTTTATCCTTTGTGTATTTACAAAAACACCCATCTCTACCCCTGTGTATTTATCAAATATTCCTGGGCAGGCAGCATCCCGAAGCTGATTGGAACTGGTGGGTTTTCTGTCTATTTCAACTAGGGACGATTCCAACTTTTCCTTTTTCATAGCTATCAAGCAAACCAGTTCTTCAAGGAGAAACTAATTTTCTAACTTTCTTAAGAAATGTTTCTTGCTCACCATCATAGAAATCCAAACGCTTCTTTCCCCAATACTTCATTTTTAGTAGTGTAAATGCCTAGAAGTTGCATGTGAGATTCCAGATGTTCTTAGAAGCTTACTACCTCTAATCTTCAATGATAAGGTTTTTAGGAGTATCTGCAGAGGCTGACTTGGAAGAGATCAAAGCTGCTTATCGAAGGCTATCGAAGGAGTACCATCCGGACACAACGTCGCTCCCATTAAAAGCAGCATCAGACAAGTTCATGAAGCTAAGAGAAGTCTATGACGTATTAAGTAATGATGAAAGCCGTAGGTTCTACGATTGGACCTTGGCTCAGGAGGCTGCAAGTCGACAAGCTGAGAAGTTGAAGATGAAGTTGGAGGATCCTTATGAGCAAGATCTGAAGAACTATGAGTCCATACCCGACATGGTTGATCGTCTCGGTGGAAGAAACATGGAGCTGAGTGATCAAGCCATGACGGCCCTCACCTTCGATATTTTCATTATAATATTTGCAATTTGCACCATCATTTATGTTGTCTTCTTTAAAGAACCATATTAGTCGATACATTAAGCAAACAGTACACAACAAGGATGGTTATGCACATTCATATTGATGGCTAAATGTATAGCTTTTTTCTTCCTGTCTTTTCTTTCTCCCCGCCCTTTAACAAGTCAACTATGAATTGTGCTGACGAAGCAAATGTATAATTGAACTATTTTGAAGGTTTAAACTAGTTAGTTTTATAAGATGTTTCAATTGAGAGTCATATGACCAGCAAGTTTGACCGGTTGATATATATATCCGTCCTCAGTTGGCTGAACCAATGAGGGACTGAGTTTTACTCGATCCAATCCAACTGGCCGGGCTCACTTTTCAAGCTTGCATTGCTTGGCATAGATGAGGTGCTGGAGATCATGCTACAAATCTTCAGAAAACAATGCTAAATCAGGTTTTTTTAGAATAAAACATATAAATTAAAATTATTGGCATACCTTTGATCCTTTTTTCCCAGCTCAAGAACATGGGTTTTATTATTATTTATTTATTTTTAGATCAAAACAAACTCTTCTATGCACAAAGGCGTAATATTATGTCAGATCATTTGAGTGTTGTTGGGAAAATTAGTTTCTTCCGCACCTCAAACCGGGCTTTGGTAACCCAAATAACCGGAATAGATTCGATACATGCCTCAACAAAGAGGACTTTTCATAGACCTCAAGGGAAAAAATGAAAATCAGACTTTGTTGATATAAGAATTAGCAGCTCATTACAAGTGTCTTGCTCAATTCAAGGAAGACACCTCTCTCTCTTTAAAGTCATTTTCCTCAATAGCAAACAAGCTAGTGATAGAAATCAATCAATGGACTAAGTCCAATCCTCTCAAACTGAATTACAAACTACTTTACGTTACTCCTATTCCTAAGATAGACTTACTCCTACTCCTAAAATAAAATAAGTTTGATGATGATGTTGATAATAACTTCTTTCTCTTGTCAATTTATATCGAGGTAATCAATTACAACATCTCCCCATGCTATAAAGTCGTTACTCTCCACATTCCATCATTTTGTCATCACAATCACTTACTCCATTCTTCATCATGAAGTCGAACACCCATTGTAGAGTGCGACGTGGCCCTAATTCCCCTTCTTCATGCAAGTGATAGCCCATACTCGTTGTACATTGAACATCATGACATGTGCCTTGGTAAAGATTTTTTTGCTTCGATTTGCATCTTCATTTTAGCAGACAGGGTCAAAATTAGCCAAAATCCATGAGTCCCTCATCCATAGGAAAATTTTTCATGATAGTGCCAATAAATGTCCCCGCATGTATCTAGTTTAGATTTTAACTAAACATGTGTGGCCTTCTTCCAACGTTCCAGATTTATCTATTTGTACCTCTTTGATTGTTTTAGAGGGTTATACTCAAGAATTTAACTGATTTGATTCAGTTACCCCAATCGTCACTTCTTTCAGGACGAAAAATCTTCCAATGCTAACCGCTCCCAAGATATGCTTAACTTCCAATAACCTCATGTAGAGCAAACGGCGGATTTTATGTGAAAAACTAAACCATCTTCATTGCCCAATGGCAATCCTTACCCCTATGTTTCTATAACTACCTATCCCCAGCATTGTATTGTTCCCATCCCTCTCAGCCATGATCACGTCATTCTTTTGCAATCCTGTTGATAGACCTCAACACTTTTAGGGTGGTTTCAAATATTGCTAAATGCAGTAATTCCCCTTTTTGGCTTATAACTGATACATGGGTCTCATTGTTCATAGGATTACTCAATATCTACTTTTTATGGCATGCCCTCTGCTCAGACCATCACCCCATGGATGAAAAATGGTTATTTCATCTTGAGTCTCCTTATTTTAAGGAGCTGGAAGGTCACATGATCCATTAGATAATCCTGAGTACTTCTCAAGTTGTGGAAGAGTGCTTTATGGATAGGGATGAGGCACCATTAGCAACATTGGAGATGAAGTCTTATCCTACAAGTCGTCCCACCTCTTAGACACACCACGGTTCTACAAAAAGGCACTCGTCGGGTGGAGATCACTAACTTAAGCCCCTTCATTTGCTCTCTTGTCCCAGAATCGTTATCTCCAGCAACTCCTGGGGTGACTTCCAGAGAGATGAAAAATACGCCTCATCCAGGTCCCCTCAGCTCGTGGTGACAAACAAGTTGAACAATTTTTGTTGCAATCTACACCTTGCATCTATTCAACACCAGTCTTTGCACCTCACGTTAATTATTACTATGTCATTTTCTCTTTTTTTTCTAAGAAACGATGTACGGTCTCGATATAAGTCCTTGTATTTTCATCATTTCTTTTATTATGACATATTTACCCTTAGGCATTGTTTGTCTCGACATGAGTCCTTGTAACTTTTAACTTATAATAAAATTTTATATGGATATATTTGCCCTTAGACATTGTTTGTCTTGACATAAGTCTTTGCATTGAACTCTTATTTATTATAAAATATTTTGTGTCTTTATACGAGCATTCATATTTAGCTTATACCATGTGTTGTAGGACATTTTTGTCCTTAAATATTTCTTTATTTCGATATGGAGGTTTATGTTGTTTCAAATGTTTACCATTGACTCCTTCTCCGGTGTGTATAGATCGATGGATATTTCCATTAAAGATTTTGTTGATCTGCCATGGTCTTTCCCGAACATATGGCCATCCCATAGCACTCGGATTTCCCAACTCATTCCATTGAGTTCATTCCTGACTAGAATATGACCATCGATATGGCTCGAGCTATTCCAATGAACCATTATACACCCTCGGAGTGATATGCTATGGGAATTTTCACAAGACCTTGCTATCGTTAAGATTTTAAAGGGGGAACTTCCTCTAACAGATGACTTCTCTAAGTTGATTAGCTTTTTGTTTGGCATCATGGACATATCATCAAGCCAAGAATGTAGGTTCTTTTCTTGCCCTTTGGATCATTGAAGATCTCTAGTTCTAAGCTTCTCTTTTGCAATGATCTTCACGTTGTCTTTCCTCATTTGTATTCCTAGCAATGGACCTAATTCTTGTCGACTTTCGATGAACTGGCTTTATGAAACTTTGTTCACCATGATGCACTCAAGCGACGCCATATTGTTTAATGTGGTGCGTCTCACCCTTGCTTTATGGTTCTTGATGTCTCGATCGAGCACCTTTCTACCTTGACGCCCTATTCTTAAATTACTTGAATCATGCTCATCAATCTTACCAACATAAGGCAAGATTGTCCGATCGTCCTATGTCAAATCAATGGCGACTACAACACTAACTAGCTTTGAGACTGTAGTGACCAATCCCTATTGGATATCCAACTGTTCTTTGTGCTCGATTGTTGCCCTGTAACCTTTATCAGTCACTTCTTTAATTGTGACCGTATTGATATCTATCTGCATTGGGGCAATGTTGGTCTCGTCTTCTCTCGCTTAGCACATCAATCAATGTACTTGTTCGCCTTCTTTCTTGACCTTTTCTTCTAGTTTTCTTTTCGCCATAATCATGTTAGCATCAATTGCTCTAGAAGGGAGCTTAATTTCCATTTTTCTACATTGGGCAGTCGACTAACTCGTATTCTTCACTTTTGGCCTTTCATTATTGATAGGACCAGTGTCGATCATAGGACCATTATGTCTTTTAGGAAACTAACTCTTCATGTCGATCGCCCCCATGTTAAGCTCCTTATATGTGTGTCTTGAGGTTTGCCTAACATCTGTGTCATATGATCTTTTTTCCATACTGTTCGCATGGCCTCAACCACATACTGGCCTAGTGATCGAGCGGGTGCACCACCCATTCGATTGCTCAAACCCATTCAAAACCTAGCCTCGAGGTGGTAAATTTTTTCCATATGGTGGGAACCCATATTCTGAGCCCTCACATAGTTGGTGGTAAGAGTTATATTGAATCAAGGGATTTCCCCGAGGTATATAACTCAAACTTTTCAACAGTTAAGCTTCCTATTGAAGGCATACCATACTACTAAAACTTTTGTCACCCATTGAGGGGCTCCCTGAGCATCCCCTAGACAGTGGGTGTCTTTCGAGCCTCTCTTAGTGTAACAAACTCAAGTGTCAACCATGTTGGTTCTAGCCTTGTAGTGGTTGCGCCATGTGACCAACCAACTCCTGATGAGTCTCCATGTATGGGCTTTCCATGGGAGTCTTAATTCACTGATTATCGAGACGAACAGTTGTTTGACCTTGCCCCCAAAGCCCCCTCAGGGTTCTTAGCATTGGGTTAGAGAATTCTCTTCCATCAAATCGTTCCTTGATCCCATGCTCTGATCTCCTTTTGGACCACCGTTCTTCAAGCATAACCTTGAAGATTGTGACAATCACCTTGTCCAACCTATCTGGTGCAGTCAAAAACTGTCCATCGATCTCGTCCGCTAAGACATCGAGTCCACCATCAGGCTCTTTGGGTGTCTCATACCAAGCTTCTTTATGAATGGGAGCATTTCTTATTATTTATGGTATTGAAACTTCTTCCTCTTTGAGATGTGCTCCCACTATGATCATCAATCTCTATGTTGAGAAAATTTTCTTCTTCCACACCTCAACCCGGGCTTGGGTAACCCAGATAATCAAAATAGGTTTGGTACATGCTTCAACAAAAAGGACTTTTCCTAAACCTTAAAGGGAAGAAATGAAAAAACAGACTCAGTTGATAAAAGAATTCACAGCATAGTACAAATGTCTTGCTCAATTCAAGGGAGACACCTCCCTCTCTAGGGTCATCTTCCTCGATAGCAAACAAACTAGTAATAGAAATCAATGAATGAACTAGGTCCAATCCTCTCAAACCGAATTACAGACTATTTTATGTTACTCCTACTCTTAACATAGACCTACTCCTACCCCTAAGATAAAATAAATTTGATGATGAGGTTGATGATGACTTCTTCTTCTTTCTCCCGTCTATTTATATCGAGCTAATCAGTTACAACATCTCCCCATGCTATAAAGTTGTTACTCTCCACATTCCGTCCTTTCATCATCACAATCACTTCTTCCATTCTTCATCATGAAGTCGAACACCCATTGTGGCATGGGTTGTGGCCCTATTTTGCCTACTTCATGCAAGTGATGACCCATGCTCGTTGCATGTTGAACATCATGGCACGTGCCTTGGTAAAGACTATTCTTCTCCGATTTGCACCTTCATTTTAGCATATGAGTTCAACGTCAACCAAAATCCACGTATCCCTCATCTGTGTGAACAAAAGTTGAATAGTAGTATTCATGTAAAAGTAAGAGATCAAAAGATGAGTGGTCATAGAAACAAAACAAAACAAAAAAGTAAAAGAAAATGTAGTTTGTTCCGCTCTTGATATCTTGGCTTTAGTTGAACTGCAAATTTTTCTCTCTAGCCCTTGACTGAATTGTGAATTCCACCAAATTGTGGAGTAACCAGTTTGTTTCTCTTAAAGAAGGTGAGCTTGGAATTCAATGAATAAAGGATCAGAATTGATTGGTGAGTCTGAAATACACTTGTTTAAAGGCTTCGCTAATGATCATAGTCTATTAGGCAAGTTAAAGATATTGGATAAATGACACTTTCTAGATGCATGACCTATAGATGGATTGTTCGTGGATATGGGAATAATAATTCAAGGGTTCTCTTTATCACATTGTTGTTGTTGGTGCATCGACTAATCTTTGGGTTCCAAACCATGGCACCCGAAAGGCATCTTGTTCATTTCGCTCTAACCTTAGAACTTCAGATTTAGTCAGGTCCTTCATTCTTCTTGAAGAGTTGAACCTCTAATGTCCCCATTAACATTGGGAATGTTAGAGCTCAAAGTGATGCCAAAATCCTTAATAGCAATAAAATGATGAGGTGGTGATTTAAAACACATCTGCATAAGGAATTTTCTCACTTAAATCTGAATTTGGGCACCTTCTCTAAAAGAAAATGAATTAGTTCAACTAAAAGACTTAATAAAAATATTCTTTATGCAAACACAATGAAAACATTCACATCTTGTAAGAAATGTAACTCAAAAAACCCTAGAAGGGTATTTACATATTCCAGCTTAGTAAGGTACTACACAAGTAGCACACAAATCAATATGCACAACAAATGGTATACCTTTTACCTTGCTAGGGTTGCCCATAAGCCCAAGCTTTGCCCAACTCTGCTAAGCTTAGCTTAGCTCACCAAAATTGGTGTAACAACACCACGGGCTAGGGTTAAAGGCATCAAAAAATGTGTTCAATTAAAAAAATGGGTGTCCAAAAAGAGACACCAAATTCAAATCACATCATGTTTCAGCCTGCGGTGCACAACACTCCTTTTTTTTTTTATAAAACATCACTTATTTTGATCTTTTTGCTTTTTGAAACATGATTTCTTGGTACACAATAATGGTAACTTAAAAATATAGCTTTAATTTTTTATTATTTATTTAGTAAAGTCAATTCTTTTTTTTAAAATAATGACTGATATAATTGTAGTGGGCAAAAAATTCCCACCATCCACTAGCTGCCACATGGCAATATCAAACCAGATCGATCCACAACCCAGTTCACTTCAAATCGGACCAGATAACACTAGTTTGAACCCCATGCAGGGTGAAACCAATTTCAAAGACGTTCAAACACGTCAAATGCATACAAACGCATGACTCAACATGTCAAGCTACATAATCTCTCATGCAATAAACTTAATAGACTTATCTTTTAGGTCAAATATTACAATCTAACCAAATTCGCTCTTGAAACTCATATGAAGGCTCTATCCAAACGACTTATCAAGAACAAGTCAAATTGAGAGTCTACAGAATAAGATCATAACTTCTCATGATCATCTCAAGCAGTTAGAATCATAATCCCATAAGATAAGGGATAACTCTCTATCAGAGTCTTTAAAGGAGGCATGGTACTCATCTTTCAGGTAAGGTCGAATAACCTATCTAGCCCTCCTAACAAAAAAACCCTACTAATTTGATCGTCGAAGGTCTTCTGGCAAATACCACACCAGTGCAAGAACCAGTAGAAGAAACTCTACTCTAAAGCCTTGGCTAAACCAAACAGAAGAAACCGAGAACTCAACCTAACTGATTGTGTGGTGGAATTTTACCCCCCACAATTTGGCACCGTCTGTGGGAACGTTTGTGATAGAAAACCAACTCTCTTCAAGCAAAGCCTAAGCATTCACCATGGCCCATCAACGAAGAACCACTCAAACCAGCACTAATATTATCCCAGAGGAATAACTTGAAGAAATGAACATTCTCTCTCAAGTTGCCATTATTATGGCACAAATAAAAGGACTACAACAACAGTTCAAAGATTAAAGGGAGGAGTACGAACGAGAAGTGGAAAGACTAACTCAAAAAAACAACATCCTAAGAGTACACCTTCCTCCACTAGAAAATCAAGAAGGGCCCAACTAGCATCAACAAGCCTCTCACTCACATACCAACAAAGAAAAAATGGAACACCACAATGAGGGTGAGGATTCCTCTCATCCTGTCGAGGGAACCTCAAACCAGAAAATAGTTTCCAAAGAAGTCGTCAAATCCTTAGTAGAAAAGTGTTTAGAGGAACTTAACATGCAATCCGATGCCCCTTGGAATCAAACTACTCAACAAATAGCTCAAACTATGGTTAAGGACCTCGACAATTCTCCATTCAATTCAAACATCATGAACCAGGCAATTCCTAAGCATTTCACCATGCCCAAGTTCGTCAATTATGATGGATCCATAAATCATGTGGTACACTTACATCACTACCAACAGATGATGACATTGGAGCAACATAATAATGCTTTGATGTGTAGTCCCTTTCCCTCTAGCCTACAAGGAGTGGCCTTAGGCTAGTCCCACAAGCTACCCCCTTCAAGCATCAACAACTATCATCAATTGTGCATTTCCTTTGTTACAAATTTCATTCACGAACATCCACAAAGGAATGATATTGAAGCTTTTTTCAACATGAAGAAAGGTAGAAGATCCCTTAAGAGCTTACACGCAGAGGTTCCAAGACGAGATGCTTCATAGAGAATGTTGTGATGAAAAGACTATGGCTATAGCCTACAAGAGAGGATCACCCCACTCCAACAAGCTACATCAATCTTTGACAAAGACTTGTAGAAGACATGGCCAATATCTTAGACAAAACTAAGAAATATGCAAAATTAGAAGACAAGACCCCAGCTCAAGGGACAACAATGATTGATGCATCACCAAAGCTTCGGTTTAGGCTCAATCCTGTAAAGGAATGACATGGGAACAGTCCTAAAAAGAAAAGGAAGACAAAAGACAAGCCACTTCAAGAGTTCACACCTCTCAATATGCCAGTATAAGCCATCTTGCAGTGCATAAAGCATAAGCCATACCTGAAGTGGCCAGAACCCATGAAAAGTGATCCTAGCACTAGGTATCAATCCAGACATTATGCTTATCACAAAGCCCAGGGACACAAAACAAAAGAATGTAGACCCTTCACCTATAGATAGAATATCTCATTAAACGAGGGTACCTCAAGGCCTATATCGTTAATAATCACCCCCAAGTGGCACGTCTCCCTCGAGAAGAAAGACTCCCTCCCAGGTAGATGACCAACACCCAGCAGCAGCAAATAACAGATTTAATCATTCATACCATTCATGGAGGACCTGAATCAAGGAATCCACTATAATAGTTTTAAGGAGCTATTACCAGAAGGCAGCTCAGCTGCGACATATGTTCCACCTATCTAAGGCAGCCAAGATAAAGACAGAACCACCTCCAAAGTCACAGCATGGGTTGATCACCTTCTCAAACCAAGATCTGGAAGGTTTGCACTATCCACATGATGATTCTTTGCTAATTTCGCCAAAAATCTTCAACTCAAAAGTTAAGAGAACCATGGTTGATACCGATCGCTCAGTAGAGATACTCTTCTCTTTAGCCTTTTGTCAGTGAATTTGAAAAAGTTTGACCTTGAACCTTATTCCACTCCCTTGGTTGGGTTTGATGGTCAACCCACACCAACCTTAGGAAAGATAAATCTACATATGTTTCTCGGACCAGTTACACTGATGATAGACTTCCTAGTGGTCAAAGCATCTTCTCCATACAATACTATTCTAGGTAGAGGATGGATCCATAAAATGAAGGCAGTCACTTCTACTTATCATCAATGATTGTGATTCTCAACACTAGAAGGGCTAAAGGAGGTTCGTAGAGACTAAGCATTAACCAGAAAATGCTACGCTCTAATAATGAAGGTTGAACAACAACAATCTACTTCACCAGATCAATAGCAACTACAGCATGGACCCTAGAATGCACACAATCAATCTTAGGGTCCACAAGCCTCCATAATAGAAGAACTTGAAGAAGTAATACTAGACTCTAAGAAGTAGGATAATGTTACCCGAATCGGAGCCCACCAAGCTGAGGAGTTCAAACAGCAAATTTCTCACTTTCTGAAAAATAGCAAAGATGTTTCTACATATTTTATAGAAGATATGTCAGGTATAGATCAAGAGGTGATGACTCAAAGTTGACTGTTGATCTGTCTTACCTACCAGTTAAACAAAAGCAAAGAAGATTCACCCCAGGACGAAGTCTCATCATCATAGAATAAATTAAAAATCTTCTATAGGCTAGATCCATTTGTGAGGTGCAATATCCAGGATGGCTAGCCAATGTAGTATTTGTTCCAAAAAAGAGTGGAAAATGGAGGGTCTGCATGGATTACTCTGACCTCAACAAAGCATGTCCTAAGGACAATTTTTCACTTCCAAATATTGACCAATTAGTTTATGCTACAGCTGGCAATGAAGTCCTCTTATTCATAGATGCATATTCCACGTATAATCAAATTCTCATGCACTCATCCGATCAGGAAAAGACTTCATTATAGAACAAGGGCTTTACTTTACCAAATCATGCCATTTGGCTTGAAGAATGCAAAAGCCACTTACCAATGACTCGTTAATAAGATTTTCAAAGGTCACATAGGCAAGGGCATGGAGGTGTACGGACAATATTCTAGTGAAGAGTCAAAGGAAGGAAGATCATATTTCACAGCTTACAGAAGCATTCCAGCTACTCAAGAAATAACAAATAAAGCTCAACCCCACAAAAGGAACCTATGGGGTATCCTTAGGCAACTTCCTAGGATACATGGTCACTCAAAGGGGGATAGAAGTCAATCCATCTCATATTAAAGCCTTGATAGAAATTTCATCCCCTACCAACATCAAAGAAGTCCAAAGACTCACTAGAAGGATAGCAGCCTTTAACCTCTAAATCCGGTGACAAATGTAAGCCCTTCTTCCAACTTCTAAAGGAAAAAAAAAGTTTGAATGGAACAAGGATTGTGAAGTAGCATTCCAGTAGCTAAAGCACTATCTCGGCACTCCATGTTTCTCTAAAAACCTCATCTAAGGGAGGAATTAATCCTCTACATTTCCATCTCTCTGGTAGTAGTTAGCGCAGTCTTGATATAAGAAGATGGGGCCCATAAATCCATTACTACATAACCAAGACTCTCCTTGATGTAGAAACACACTGCACTCACTTTGGTAAGTGTATCACACAAGTTGTATCACTGTTATCACAAGCATTCCAATCAAGCCTTCCAACTAGAATAATTTTCTCAAAGATGGAGTTTTCTGGGAGAATTACTAAATGCGTTGTAGAACTTGGGGAATATGATATCTGGTATTAACCCTAGATGGCCCAAAAGAGATAGGTTCATACAAACTTCCTTGTTGAATTTGCACCAGAACCACCAAGCCATCCCACAAAAGATAAGAAACTTCCAAAGCTAACTTGAAAGCTTTTTGTGGATGGAGCCTCGAACACAAAAGGAGTAGGCACAGGGGTAGTACTCATAACCCTATATGGTGATACCTTGGAGCAAGCCATAACATTAGGCTTTGCGGCCTCCAACAATGAAGCAGTGTATGAAGCCATACTTGCAAGATGTCAACTAGCTCAACATCTTGGAGCAAAACACTTGATCATCCACAGTGACTCTCAACTTGTGGTCGAGCAAACTGAAGGAATATGAAGCCAAAGATCCAAGAATGGAATCTTCTTTAGAAATGGTGCATGCTGAACTAAAAAAGTTTCACTAAACAGAGTTGTAGCAACTCCCACGAGAGAAAAATTGTTATCCTGATGCTCCCACCAGCTTTGCTTCAACATTAAAAACCAAGAAAGAATGTGATATCTCGGTGATACACCTACCTAAACCAAGCATCTACATAGCAAAGAGGTGGGCCACATCAAACAAGTTGAGTCCAAGCCCAGTTGGATGGTTCCCATCATGCAGTATCTTCAACATGGAATCTAACCCAAAGGCGACAAAGAATTAAGGAAGTTGCATCAAAAGGCAACAAGGTATGTCCTCATCAATGACCAACTTTATAGAAAATCTATTATGGATCCTACCTGAAGTATTTAGGGCTCAAACAAGCCCAATATATCCTCATTGAGATTCATGGAGAAGTATGTGGCAATTACGTTGGGGGAAAATCCCTAGCTCATAAAGTAATAACTCAAGACTACCATTGGCCTTACATGCAAAAGGATGCACAAAATTTTGTCAAGAAATGCAACATGTGTCAAAGGTCATACCAATGACTCATCAACTAGCTCAAGAACTCAAGCCCCTCACTAGTCCATGGTCATTCGTACAATGGAGGTTGGACATTGTTGAACCATTGCCAAAGGCCCCAGATCAAAGGCAATATCTCTTAGTGGCAACCGACTACTTCACCAAATGGATAAAAGCATAAGCTTATGCCAAAATAAGGAAGGCAAAATTCAGTTTTTTCATTTGGAAATACATCATATGTAGATTTGGGATCCCCAAAGCTTTGGTCACCAATAATGGCCAATATTTTAACGACAAACAGCTCAAAAAATTTTAAAAAGAATTCAACATCAGCAATGGTCAAGCAAGAGCATCCAACAAGACAATATTGGATAGCCTCAAAAAGCGTTTGGAAACAGCAAAAGGCAAATGGGTTAAAGCTAACAGGAGTACTATGGGCCTACCGAACCACCAAGAAGCAGCCCACATGAAAGACACCATTTTCTTTAGCCAATGACATGGAGGTTGTCATACCAACTAGGGTAGAAGAGCCAACACTTCGAATTACAATTGTCGATACACCAAACAATGAGCAATAACTCACTTTGTGTTTAGACCTTTTAGAAGAAAAGAGAGAAGGTCACAAACAAAGGATTTTAGAAATGAGAATTGGTCCTCAGAAGAATCTTTGAAAATAATAAGGAACCTGGTCAAGGCAAGGTGGGTCCAAACTTGGAAGGGCCTCATTTAATCATAGAAGTGGGAGATCTATGAGCATATAAACTCCAAACACTAGACAAAAGACAACTTTTCATGCCACGGAATGAAACCATTTGAGAAAATATCACCAATAAAGTATTATCATTTTCTCCTTCACAATGTTTTTTCTATATCATGAAGAAGAATTCACATTTCTCTAGATTGGGATACAAGACCCAAAAATCCACTCAAAGTGAGCTAATAGGCTTTAGTCTTGTTGAAGCAAAAGTCCTAAAATGGAACAGCTAGGCACTCCTAACTTTGGAAGCAACCCTTCCAAGCTAGGCTAACAAGCTTCAATCTAGTTGAAGTAAAAGTCCTACAACAGAACAACCAGGTACTCCTAACTTTAGAAGTATCCCTTCCAACTTAGGCTAACAAGCTTTAGTCTGGTTGAAGTAAAATTCCTAGAATGGAACAAGTAAGCATCCCTAACCTGAAAGCAACCCTTTCGGATTAAGATCACAAGCTTCATTTGATGAAGCAGGAAAAAACCCTATTTGCTAGGCACTAAATCTCCATGCTAGGTACATTTCACAAGTTTCATTTGGTTGGAGCACAATAAGACCTACTTGCTAGACACTAAATCCCCTTGTTGGGTACATATTGCAAAATTTATTTGGTAGAGCATGAAAATCCCTATTTGTCAGGCACTAAATCCCCATGTTAAGTACATATCACAAGCTTCGTTTGGTTGGAGCACAATAATCCCTACTTGTTAAGCACTAAATCCCTATGTTGGGTACATATTACAAGCTTTGTTTGGTGGAGCACAAAAAGCCCTACTTGCTAGGCACTAAATCCCCATGTTGAGTACATATCACAGGCTTCATTTGGTTGGAGCACAATAAGCCCTACTTGTTAGGCATTAAATCCTCATGTTGGATACACATTGCAAGCTTCGTTTGGTGGAGCACGAAAAACCCTACTTGCTAGACACTCAACCCATCATACTGAGTTAGCACTGATTAAGGTAGCAAACTCCAATTTGACCATGACAAAGGAAACCTAGTCTATAGGCGACATGCATAGTAAGAATACCAAGACAAAACAATTTCAACAGCAAGCCGATGTATAGTCAGCATCACAAATCCTCATTCAACTACTGCAAAGTCAGTACATCATAAAAACAGGCCATGAACACAATACAAAAACAGTACAAAGATGGGGAGAAGGTCAATTCCTTTTATCCAGGGTCATCTCATTTATCTACACAATAAAGCATCCAATATCTCTTTTTATACTTCAAAGACCATTCCCGCTGAACTTCAAGGAACAAAGAAAAACTAGAAAGAATGACGAGAAAAAAGAAAGTAAAAGAGCAAAACAAGATGGAAGAATAAAAAAAAAGAAAAACAAAGAGAATGGGATTGGTAGAAGATCATAAGAGGCAAAAACGAGCCCTCAAGCAACTAGTGTAGTGTCTAGCAGACAGTCTACAATACAACCTTGCCCCTCCTCTAGACTCATTTGCTCCCCTCTCAACCTAGCAACCTTGGCCCTCATCTCTTCTCTCTCCCTCTCAAAAGCGTTGGTATATTAGCCTAGAACTATTGAGGAAATCGCGCAACTGAGTATGCAAACGATCACACCTGTTGATCCTCTTCCAACAACCTCTGAAGAGTCATGTTCTCTCCCTGCACAAGACCATGGTTGATGCTATAAAAATAAAACCATCAAGCCAGCTCAACGGCGATATTAGAAACCTGAATACAATAATTGCAATTAGTAGTAAAGAAATGATGAAGAAAGTATTTACCCTCACACTGAGGGAGAGGAAAAAAACAACAGCTTCCTCATTTGTCAACCCTTCCAGATGCTCTCTGTCCCAAGGAAGAATCATCCCCTCTGCCACTGTCGTTGCCACCTCTTCACTATTTAAGGCCAAGTCTTCACTATTTAAGGCCAAGTCTTCACCAATTATGACCCAATCATCAGTCTGGATGCGAGGCTGTCAGTCAAGAGACCCACTAAGCACCAACTGAACCAGAGTCTTGAGATGTAGAAGAAGAGTTAGAAGTAGACATTGTCACAAGAAGTAGAACTTGAAATTCAAAAGTCGAGAGGCAAACTAAGATTTCCAACTAAGAAAATGAATTTATAATCAAGGCCTGAGAAACCAAGAGACATACTAACACAAAAATCTTCCATGCAAACGGCTCAAGGCACATCCGAAGTCCAAGCAATGGCCTTAGCCATCATTATGACAAATAGCGCTCCACTTACATTGAGTAGGAAAAGAAGTTGTCAAGTCACACATTAAATTTGAAGAAGAAATGCTTCCCAAACTCGAAATCTAATGAAGTAGCCTTAACATGCCAGCTTCAAGTCACTTCAAGGGATCCTTTCAACCCTTCTCTGCAATGCACATCCACTGGCATTAATGCGAAGACAAAAAGAAGAACTGACCAAACATAGTTCCACAATCCTCATCATTACTAAGAAAAGAGGAAGTATGGGGGCAACTGTAGTGGAAAAAAACTCCCACCATTTATAAGCCGCCACGCAGCAATATCAAGTTAGGTCATCCGCAACCCGATTCACTTCAAATCAGAACAGATAACACTAGTTTGAACCCCATGCAACGTGAAACCAATTTTAAAGACATTCAAACACGTCAAATGCATGCAGACGCATGACTCTTAACACGTCAAGCTACATAATCTCTCGTGTAACAAACGTAAGAAACCTATCTTTCTGGTCAAAAATTACAATATAACCAAATTCGCTCTTGAAGCTCATCTAAAAGCTCTATCCAAACAACTTATCAAGAACAAGTCAAATTGAGAGTCTACACGATAAGATCCTAAATTCCTATGATCATCTCAAGCAGTCAAAATCACAATCCTACAAGATAAGAGATAACTCTTTTTCAGAGTTTATAAAGGAACCATGGTACTCATCCTCGGGGTATGATTGAATAACTTTTCTACTTCTCCCAACAAAAAACCTGCTAATTTGATCGTTAGAGATCTTTTGACAAGTACCACACCAGTGTAAGTATAAAAAATTCTACTCTTTAGCCTTGGCCAGACCAAAAAGAAGAAATCGGGTATTCAACCTAACTAATTGCGTGATGGAATTTTATCCCCCATAATAATGCTAATATGGCTACTCACATCATCTCTCGTCTGAATGGACACATACCACTCCAGTCTCTGCTCCTGATGTGACACGATATCTGACAAAGGGTGTTTGAGTCAATAAACTTGGGTCAAACACCCTTTGTCAGGCCACATCTCACGCATTGATTGGTCATGGAGTGGTACTATCCATTATTCGAAATCCTCAAGTAAATACATATGTACCATATCTTATTTTCTACAATGATATTTAATGTTAAATATATAATATATTAAGTTATATCTATAGGCATATTATATTCATATAAAAGACACTTAACGAACCGAGTTTTTAACGAGCTGAGCCCATTGCAACTCGGCTTAAGCTCACTTAGCTAACGAGCTCAATGAGAGGCTTAGTTGAACCAAGCTAACTAAGCTCATTGCAGCCCAATACGAGTGCAACAAGATCAGCTGAAATATATATTTCAACACGTTTTTGAATACTCCAGTCAAAACGTACCACATTGCCATTTTTAACAAATAAAGTATCTATTAAATATAATTTTTAAAATGACAGAAACACCCATATGAATAAACAAAAATGCTTTAGTGTAACACGGAAAGATTTTTTATTTACAATTCCCTCATTTTCGCTCTTTTTTCCTATTTTTCAAGTTATACCGTTCTCTTTAAAATATTGGCATCCTCTTTCACTTGTATTCAATGATTTCCGAGAAATGTTGCTATCGTATTCTCCATGGAAACCCAGATGGTGCCAAGAGTCTGTCCGAAACAATCTCTCTGGAGCTCGTAACTCCCATATTCAAGAACAAGAACAATGGGAAAGCAACTATTGTTAGAAGAGAAATCAGGAAGCAAGCTCCCTCGCTACAAAGAAGGGCAAGTAGAGAGACAAGAGCCATGTGTCTATGCATAACAGATGAATAGCATGGCTGCATCTGGAGAGCGATCTAAGATTGTCCTCAGCCTCAAACTCACAGACAAACAGGACAGTCAAATGGGTTCTTCACTCCAATAATGGCCTATATAAACTAGCCTCCTAGAACTGAAACCGTCAAATATCACCAAACTCAATTTTTTTCTTCGCTGCTGTTTTTTCTCTATTTTTTATTTTTGGTCTGCACCATGTTTTCTCAACGGTATTACCAGTCAATTTAAACATCCTCTTCAAAAGAGTAAAGACTTCATCCTTTCTTCAAATTTTTAAATAACTTTTTTTAATAGAGAAACAAAACAAAAGGAAACGAAATAGACAACATGACAACTTCGAGATGACTACTCTCGTAGTAGAGTCCATGGTTCTATTGTCGTTGCACACCGTAGTCTTAAACCCTGTATTCTGGCAACAATGCTTGGAACCTATGCTCATCAATCTAACACAAAGATTCAGTGTTAAACTTACATTATGATGAAAGCAGCAACTTAATAAAAGAGAGTTCAATAGAACACAAGACAAAGTAGAAGCCATAACTTTCGAATTAGAATCACTCGTAAGGGAATACAAGAGACAAAGAAACATAAAAAAACTACTAAGTTATCACCTCCGATGAATCGCCTGCCAGAAAATCAAGACTTTTCTTACGATCACCAGGTGCACACGAAGATGTCAAAAAACACAACAGGGTAAGTAGGTGGGGGAGACAGATGGTTATGTTGGGACGCCAAGACTCTGATAACTGTGCTTGGTCCCACTTCATGATAGCACTCATTTAGTCACCAGTGCTGGAGAAAGTGGGGTACAAAATATGGCACAGCTGGTTATCTGAATTCAAATGCGGAGAGACCCACTGAATGGGTCACGACCAGAACTGGCCTCCTTATGTTTCAGAGAGAGGTTGGCAAATTGGGAATCCAAGTCCCTGCTGTTTGCACGACGATGAGTAGATGGGGAAGGTTGCTGCTGCTGTTGCTGATACAAGGCTCGAAGCCTTGCAATCTCTCTCTCCAACACCTCATGCTCCACTGAACCACCACCTCAGAAGATTTTAGTATCTTTAAAATAGTACCACATCATCATACTATGACGAGCAGGGAAAGGTTGTCACTAAAGAAACACAACCTAAAATCTATTTTTCAACATGAGACGACAAAATGTCCTTCCAATATTAAAAACTTGCCATCCATCTATATAGAGACCACCAATCTTGAGATTTGATTTTAACCTTTTGTTACTCACCACCAATGAATGGTAGAAGATGCAGGGTAAGTTTTTGATGTCCTAATTAGGATACCTTCCAAAATACCCATAAGGGAAACATTACTGAAACCTAATATGAGTAGCTATTTCTGATGAATAGGAGTTGCACTGCAATGTTCCATATTTAATTCAAGCTCTATAATGAAAATGTAAGATGCAAAGCAACACGAGAAACAAATACAGAGGCATGATAATAGAATTATGTGGTCAGAAAAGACACTTACAGTACTTTATCAGTTGCTCCTGCGCTAAACTTTCTAGCCGCTGTTTCAGGGCTTTGTTCTCCATGCTCAATATGAGATTCTGCTGGTCGAGAAATTCAAGCTCAGCTGAAACTTCAGACCCTTGTGCCTATAAATTGTATAGATAAGAAAGGTTAATATTGTCAAAATTTGTATGATTAGGCTAAATAATTCAGCATCCAGCAAAATCAATATTATACCACTTTTTTGCTATGAAATAAATTTCAATGTTTAGCAAACTTCTATTCAGAAAAAAAAAAAAATTGTTCAGCAAACTTCTTTAGCTCTCTACTAGACTTGCCTGTAAAGCTTGAACATTCCTTTCCAGTTCAGCTATGTACTGAAGTTTCCGAACTCGCGAGCGTTGAGCAAATTGCCTGTATTAAATGGAACCCAATGGTACAGGTACTTAGATAAGAACTTATGGTACTCGACGTTTCTCCATTTTGAACCCTTAAATATTTGTTAGCATTTTAGAAGATGGCAAACTATAGGTTTTTTCAATCTATCTTTCATTTCTGTATATACTAATTAAGAATGACTGAAGAACCAACTAGAAAATCAAAGATGAAAAAGAGACTTCTTTTGTTTTTGTTTTCTATATTTATTTATTTGATAACTCTCAATGAATGACTGAAGAACCGTACAGATATTTCAAAGTTAAAAAGAAGCCCCTTGAGCATCAATTGCTTTCATGAGGGGTTCAATTATTTCATTAGGGAGCTCTCTTGAACTTCCAGCATATTTTCCAAAGTTCAATTTTTCAAATGGAAAGTAAAGCATGATTCACTCTATGTCAAGGTCTAAATTTGTAAAGACAGAATGTTCATGTTGGCTACTTCAAGAACCCTGATTTAAATATCAGAGCACAAACTACATGAATTAGTTGTAATGTAGCATAAATGTTTCCAAAGCCAAAGTTGTGAACACAAGACGATCTACAATGGGACAGAATGCTGCTATGCACCGACGGGTGGATACTTGCCAATCCAAACTATCCAGATAGAAGTGCACATTTTGGATGGATCATGACCAAAAGTTCACAGGGTCCCAATAACAAGGGATTTGAATTGTTCCCACAAATTTCTTTAGGATCCAGTAGGAGTTTATCTCCATTAGGTCCTTATCTGATGGCCCAATAGCACTCCCATTGAGGTCTATGTGCATACCATAAGAGGAGACACGTGGGGTCTCCAGGGGGTGATAACAGCATTACCTCTTCTATCAAAACAAGATTTATCTTTATACTGACTAATTAATTACTCAGTAATCTCTGATCTTGAATTGGGATTTGAGTTGAAATCAGTTATTAGTTTATAATTAAAGTTTTCCTTTTCTACTAAAATTATAATTAGTGGTTAGGATATGGGTTTTTATATTTTTGCTGTGTTTGGCAGCCTCCTGTAATGAAATCATTTCATTTGAGTTTCCCAAGGCTTTTGTAGCCACAACGGGATGGTTTATAATGAACTCATTCAGATTTGCAGCGATTTGTGCTTGATAACAAAAGTCATTTCATTTTATGGAAAAACCTAAGGTGACTTCATTTCTAATTGTGGTTAACAAATCAGTATAACTTTGAATTAATTGATTAGGAACCATCACCTCATGTCTACAAATGCCTTGAGAAACTCAAATGAAATGATTACATTACATCTGGCTGCCAAATAGGCTATAACTGAAGAACCTATCTAATGACACCAAAATCAAGCCAAAAAGTCAAGTTTGAGCATAGAAATATTGGGTCAAAAGTGAAAAACGGGATTACAACTAAAAACCCAAAAATCTAAACTACCAATGGCACTATTGGCCTTATTATAAAATAATTTCTTCCCACCCCCATATGCAACACTCTTAAGCTTGGGCTTGGGCCTCCACATGGAGTACTTGAGGTCCAAGCAAGTGATGGATGCTGTATCAAAGGGCTTTTATTCAGCCACTTATTAGTGACTTTAATCGGTTCTTAAAGAGCATGATATGCATATTAGGACAAAGGTAGTGATTAATGAAACATGATCTGGTACTTATCACTTGTTTGTAGATTGTTTGTGGGTTGGTTATAATAACTTTGCTTGTTATTTTAGAATAGTTCCAAATCTACTTTATTATATTTTTGGATTCATGTGATTCTTATGATAAGTAAAAAATAAAAGAGAAGTGGAAGAGGGAATGGCTATAAGAGAACCATTGTAAGAATTTAAATCAGAATGCTTTCTGATGTCACGGGGATTGACTTACATAGAGAACTTACTCAAGTGGGTTCAATAAACTAAATTTCCAAAGTTTGTAACTCTTTGGAACAACCAATTGTACGGTTGTTGCTGCAATAATCACATGGTTGGTATGAGTCATCTATATGGTTGGGACCTTGCCAAGTGTCTACTTAGGCTTTCCCCTTGGCACATATAGTAAGGATAAGGCTATTTGGAACCCTGTTTTGGAGAGAGTTGAAAATCAGCTTGATTCGTGGAAAGGTGGTAAAATGACCTTGATTAAAAGTGTGCTGGCTAGTCTTCCTGTATACTTCTTATCATTGTTCTCCACTCCTAGATTTGTCACTGATCGCCTAAAAGGTCTTTAGCGGAATTTCCTTTGGGTTGCAGGGAGGGTGAAAAGAAGATTCATTGTTGTAGCTCAAAGGATGTGTGCAGGCCTATGGAGCTTGGTGGCTTGGGTTTTCATCTGTTGCAGATCATGAATGATGCATTGCTAGGAAGGTGGCTATGGGGGTTCCGAGTAGAAAAGGAGAAGCTGTGGAGAAAAGTGATAGAGACAAAGTATGGGGAAGAGATGGGTGGGTGGCACAACATGACTCACTTGAAGTTTCACAAGTAGATCCAAGACCTAGAGAGAGAGAGAGAGATTTTGGGAAATTGTGTTTGAGAGAGTCCCTCTCTATATGAGTTATTTATTTATATATATCTTATAGAGAAATGGTATACCACAATATATGTTATATTATATATAGACATGTTTATAATACATCTAACAATACTACCCTCCATGTAATGTATCTCAACACTTCCCCTCAAGCTGATGAATAGAAATCTATCATTCCCAGCTTGTCTATAATATATGAAAAATGAGTACTACTTAACCCCTTTGTAATGATGTTTGCAAGTTGATACTTTGTCTAAACAAAAGGAATGCAAGTATAGCTAGACTTGATTTTTTTTAAGAGAAACATAAATTTATTAGAACAAAAACGAACAAGGGTATAAATGAGCAAAAAAGGGGGATGAGAAATCCCACCAGAAAACAACACACATAACAAGTAAACATCAAGGCCTTTGAAGGCCCTTATCACAAAAAGATTCATTGGACCCTTCACAGGAAATCCTAGTTCATCAAGTAACTTCTTTAACCATAGGAGTTTACCAATCCCATTGGCCAGATAACAAAATTCTACTTCAGCATTGGACCTTGCCAACACCGATTGTTTCTTATTGCGCCATATAACAAGATCGCCCCAAACAAGAAACAATACTTTGAGGTTGACCTTCGGTCAGTCAAGGAACTAGCTCTGCATCTGAATATGTTGCCACGGCTACTCTTTGATGATCATATTTTTTATACATAATTCCTTTTCTTAGGCACCCCTTCAAGTATTTTAGAAATCTGTATGCAGTCTCTATGTGCGTTTAAGTGAGAGTATGCATAAACTGACTCATCACATCCAGTGCATATGCTATGTCAAGTCTGGTTAGGGACCAGTAAATGAGACACCCAACAAGTAGCTGATATCTATTCGCATCAATCAATTTCTCACTGTCACCTTCTTTTAGTTTGTGATTTACTTCATTGGGTGTAGCACATGGTTTACATCCCATCATTCCTGAGCCCTTCAGTAAATCAATAACATATTTTCTTTGGCAGAGAAAGATTCCTTAACTAAACCTTGCCACTTCAATCCCTAGAAAATGTGTGAGGGAGCTCAGATCCTTGATTTCAAGTTCCCTTGCTAAATTGCTTAAGTTACCTTTCTACCCATTACAAACAATGTATGATTTTCCCAACGTTGTTTATACCCATTTGTTATCATTGCTACCTGGAATCTTTGAAACCACGCTCTTGGTGACTACTTTAGGCTATAAAGTGTTTTTTAGCCTACACACTTTACCATTTGTGCCGGGCATTTGGAATTCAGGTGGTGTATCTATGCATACTTCTTCTTTAAGGTCTCTATGTAAAAATACATTTATCACATCAAATTGGAGTAGAGGCCATCCCTGTTTTGCAATAAGTGAGATTAGGATCCGTATTGTATTCATCTTTTCCAAGGGAGCAAAGGTCTCCTGGTAATCAATACCATATGTCTTTGTGTATCCCTTTGCAACTAGGCGTGCCTTGTATCTATCAACTAACTCATTAGGTTTATGTTTCACAATGAACGCCCACTTACATCCAACTGTCATCTTCCCTCTTAGGAGGTTAACCAATTCCCATGTTTGTTTTTTTGTTTTTTTTTTCTAGAGCTTTCATTTCCTCCCTAACATTTTGCAATTGTGACTAAGCTAAAGCTTTAGATACTCAACAAGGAATGGTAACCAAAGACAAGTAAACAACATAGTTTCAAAAGGAAGAAGATAAATCATAATAAGAGACAAAGTTCGATATGAGATATTGAGTACATAATCTATCACCCTTTCGGAGAGCAATAGGTATGTCAGAATCATCTACCATAGAAGGGAGAAGCATGTTACCTATTTCAGGAATTGAATCCAAAGAAGACTTTTTAATAGGTACATGAGGATTCTGGTCACTTTGCTGATTTGGATCCCCTTCGTGTTGATGTTCTTTAACACCTTCTTGCTCAGAATCACCTTACTTCTTTCTTTGAGTGTATACTTTAAGTTCAGTCTTACCCCTTTTACTAACACCATTACTCTCAAAGTGGAATTGTGGATGGAAGGGGAATGGGTGTATGATCATGAGCAGATTAGAGAAACAGTGGAGCGACATTACATTCACTTGTACACTGATCCTCTTCCCGTTTGGCCTGTGCTTGAAGGGGTGGCTTTTGAACATATAACCCCTGATCAGAATAGATGGATGGAGAGACCTCTTTCCAAGGAGGAAATCTTGGAGACCATTTATGGTATGGTGGAAGACAAAGCCCCGGGGCCGGATGGATTCCCTGTCAAATTCCTTATTGCTTGTTGGAGAGTGGTGGAAAAAGATATCTTGGAGGTCTTCTCGGAATTTTATACTAAGGATCAATGGTGCAAGAGCTCAAGCGTGACTTTTATTTCTCTTATTCTGAAGAAGAAGGAGTGGCAAAGTTGAAGGATTATAGACCTGTCACTTTGGCGGGGTGCATCTATAAAATATTGGCGAAGACCCTTGCTAATCAACTCAAATCAGTATTACTGGATATCATATCATAGTCGCAGCATGCCTTTCTTCCTAGTAGAGAGATGACGGATTGTTCTTTATTAGCAAATGAAAATATTGATGCGATGATGAAGGCTAGGTGGAAAGGGGTTATTTGCAAGGTTGATATGGAGAAATCGTATGATCATGTAAATTGGGGTTATGGGGATTGGGTCTTGGACCAAATGGGTTTTGGGGTCAAATTGAGGAATTGGATAAAGATTTACATTTCATTTCAACTCCAACATTTTCGGTGTTGGTGAACGGCTATCCTAAAGGTTTTTTTAAGGGAATCCGCAGGATCAAACAAGGTGATCATTTATCCCCCTATCTGTTTATTATGGTAACTGATCTTTTGGGCCGGATGATAGTTAAGGCTGAATCGGTGGGTCTTGTGAAAGGTTTTCCCTTAAGGGGAGGTATGACGGTACCATTTATTCAGTTTGCGGATGATTCTATTTTTATGGTGAAAGCAGAGATTGAAGACTTGCAAAACTTGAAATGCTTATTATTAATTATGGAAACCGCAACAAGATTAAAGGTGAATTGGAGCAAATCTACTTTAAGCCCAGTAGGAAACATTCACAATATGGAGAATTTGGCAGCGATATTTGAATGTGAGGTGAAGTCATTGCCGATTACCTACCTAGGTCTCCCTCTGGGGGCAAAGTCTTCATCTTTAGCTATATGGAACCCAGTCATTCAGAGGTTGAGTAGGAAGCTCTTGGGGGTGGAATGGCCAGTACCTTTCAAAAGGAGGAAAATTGATTTTGATTAGAACTATTCTCGCCAACTTGCCAATCTATTTTTTATTTCTATTTCAGGCTCCTAAAATGATCTCAAATCAGATCGAGAAAATTATAAGGGATTTCTTGTGAAGTTCTTCCAAAGAAAAGAGGAAGATTCATTGGGTCAACTGTAAGGATATTTGCAAGCCAATGGCAAGGGGAGGATTGAGAAATCAGGTTGTGGTAGTTACTAAGAGAGCTCTTCTCAACAAATGGCTGTGGAGATTTGGTGTGGAAAAGAGTTCTATTTGGAGACGATTTGTGGTAGCCAAATATGGAGAGGCTCGTTATGGGTGGACTAGTGGTAATCCAGAAGGGAGTATGGGGTGTGGAGTGTGGAGAAATATTTTCAAAGGAATAAATGGTTTCCTTCCTTGTGTTCGCTTTAGAATCAACAACGGTGAGATGGTCCGTTTTTGACATGATCCCTGGTCCCCTCCTGTTATAGCCTTGTAGGAAACAAATGGGAGTCAGTAAAAGAGCATATGGTGAGAACAAGGGTAGTGCGCTCTTGGAATATTCAACCAAGAAGATGCCTCAACGATTGGGAGATTGAAGAGATGGGTCGATTGCTAGAGTTGTTGGATGGATACAACCTTGGGGAGAGAGACATGTCAGATGAAATGGTTTGGGGACAAGATGAAGGTAAAGGTTTTACTGTCAGTACCATCTATGAGGCACTTATCTCTTCCATCGGGACCCCGTTTCTTGGTGAGTGTGTTTGGAGCTCCAAAATCCTAACCAAATTTGCCTTTTTGATGTGGGAGTTGTGGTGGAACAAGATCCCAACGATAGATAACCTAATGAGGCGGGAATTGGTGTTGCCTGTGCAGGGAAGAAGCGGAATCTGTGCATCACTTATTTTTTACATTGTACATGGTCCAAGACATTTTGGGATTACTTTATTAGGAGCATAGGGATTTGTTGGACCCATCCTGGGTCGATGAGAGCTCTCCTTCTATGTTGATTGTATCAATCAGTGGATGGAATCAAGACCAACTCGAGGGAAGTTTGGTTGATGGTTCCAGCTGCTATATGTGGTGCTATTTGAGACGAGCGCAATAGGAGAACCTTTGAAGTAGTGTCAAAGAAGTCTTGCATCATTTTAGATGGCATTCTTGCAAGGCTTCATGGTTGGATGTTTCTGATGTAATCAAAGGAGGCCCCTCCGCTTAGATCCTGGATATATGATTGGGATTCTCTTATGTATTAATTGGAGTGTTATTTTTGGTTTGATTTTTCCTTGCTGTAGCTTGAGCATTTCTCATGTTGTATTTCTCTTATTTGATGTTTAATATTATTTACCTTGTTTCAAAAAAAAAAAAGTGAAATTACGGAAGAAGACAACTCTTCACCTGAACTCTCCCTCTAAAGAGATGTTTTACCAGAAGAAGAGAACGGAATAGACTCAAAAAATATCACATCCCGATAAACAAACTTCTTGGGATAAGTGGGTGAAAGCACTTATATCCTTTATGATCATCACCATAACCCATAAAGACATACTTAAGTGTTTTTAGGTCTAGCTTGGTGCGATCGGACTTTGATATGTGCATATAGCAAATACACTCAATTTTTTTTGGAAGAGAGAACACATGAGTTCCAGGTGATAAAACTTTGATTGGAGATTTAAAAGAGAATACATGTGAGGGCATCTTGTTCATGAGGTAGGCTATTGTTTGAATAACATTGGACCAAAAAGTCTTAAGCATATTCCTCGTAAACATGAGTGCATGAGAAATCTCAAGTAAATGTCTATTTTTACATTTAGTCACCTTATTTTGCTCAGGAGTACTTGGACAAGTGTTTTGGTGGACAATTCCAAAAGTAACAAAGAATGAAGAAAGAGAGTTAGAGAGATACTCTCCCCCATTGTTTGATCAAAGAATACGAAGTTTGGTGCCAAACTATGTGTGGATCGTATTATAAAATGATTTAAATGTAATACACACATCACTTTTGTTCTTTAATAAGTATACCTATGTAACTCACCCAAGAGTAATCGTCTATAAAAGTAACAAAGTAATGAAAACCAGATGAAAAAGTAACTGAGAAGGCCCCTACACTTCAGAGTGAACAATAGCAAATTAAGACAAGCTTCTATTATTACTTAATGAATAAACTGAACGACAATGTTTTTCCATTTGACAAGGCTTGTAATGAAAATTATTTGAAGCAAGCTGAATTTTGGGAAAAAGTTTCCCTAATAGAGAAAAAGATGGGTGACCAAGACGATGATACCACTAGAACAACTCATCTGTAGTAGTAGGAAAAACGTCTTTTTTTATTACTGAGAATGCGATGCATGATTGAGAGGTTGAATCTAGGAGATAGAGATCATCCTTGTCTTGTCCCATACTAATAGTTGTCTTCATCTTCAAGTCTTGAAATACACAATAAGAAGGGAAGAAAATAACATTGCAGTTAAGACTCTTGGTGAGAGTGCTAATGGATAATTAGGCACATGAAGAACACAAGAAAACAATAAAGAGGAAGTAGTAGATATGTCAACATGCTTGGCAATAGATGAATAGGAATCATTTGTGATGCGGACTTTGTCTTTCCCAAAACTGACATGATAGGATTTAAAGAAGGACATACCACTCATGTGGTGGAAGGCTCCTGAATCAATGATCCAAGAGTCTTGAGATGTAGAAATAAATGCGGATAGCTGATGCTGATGTACTTGAAGCCGAAGTTGCAAACAATGAAGTAGAAACTACCAAAGAAGTATTAAGATGAGAAACAAACCGATGGAAAGCCTCAATTTCTTTCTTAGATAGAGGACAATTTGATAGAGAGACATGTGTGAGAGTTGTAGGCTCTGAAGGGGTGGAAACTTCTGAGTGAACACTGGATCTATTTTCGCCAAATCTACTACCACCTTTACTTGTACCCCCCAATCCACCTCACTGAAATTATGTGAAGGGAGATCCTGTGGACGTCCATGCAAATCCTAACACCGGTCCTTAGTATGTTTGGATCTACTATAATGTTCACACTTAAGACGATCCCAATCATCTAAGGAATTACCAAAACGTCCACCACGACCTTGTGTAGAGGAATCCCCACGGCTACCTTGGCTGGAGGTTAAGACAAATGTTGATTTCTCTACTACAGAGGATAGGTAGGTTCATCACCCCTCGTTGTCCCTCTTTTCTGTGAACATGTGCATATACCTCATTTAATGACGATAGGTTCATATTCAGGATCTGAGCTCTGATCTGCTCATACTCAGAACTTAAACCAGTTAGAAAGTCAAACACTTGTAACTTCTCAACATGTTCCTTGTAGGCTTTAGAATCCTTTGTATAGATAGGGCGATAGGTGGTATAATGATCTAGTTCCTCCCACATCTTCAAAGCAACAGAACAAATGGTTAGGAGTTAATCCCCATGTTTAAACTGTGCAATTATGTGTTGCAGATCATTCACTTTTGCAACATGTCCAATTCCCAAATAAGCCTGAGATAAAGATTCTCAGATCGGATGAATTGTTTCCAAGAAGAGATAGTGATCACTTATTATTGGTTTCTTAGAGCTCAACAACCATCCTATGACTATAGCATTTTCTACTTTTCCACTTGCGGTACTTGGGATTGGCCTTGGAAGGAGCTTCTAGTTCACCTGTTAAATAGTCTTCTTTGTCTTTACCTTGAATGTAAATAAGAATAGATTTGGACCAAGTAAGATAATTTGTGCCATCAAACTTCATTATAGTAATCTGTCCTTGAGAAGAGTCTCCTGTAACAAGAATCTCCCAGGTCACTCTTGTTCGTCTCCCTGGAATTCTGGCTTTACTTCTGATTTTCTTTGGACATGATTTAGTATAGGAATGCCCACCAACTACATATACAATTACAATATGACTTACATTGGTCAAGACACACCATTACTACACACACGGTATTATGTCAAAGCAAGAAACATCTCAGACAATTAGAATACACCTCCAAAATGCCTCAAACATTGATCAAAACTCTCACAAATAATGTAATCCTATACCCAATATCAGTAACGCATACACTAAGGGAGATCATCACGAGAAATTAAAGAACCAATTTTAAATTATAAAAATAAGCCAAAAAATTGTCAAAATAAGCACTGGCAGTAGACCTGGAGGAGAAAAAATGTCACCGACTCGCCATCTCTCAACCAAATCATGAGAGACCACTTGCAAATGAATCCTTACAAATTACTGTCTCTTCCTCTTTGAATCAAACTACCCAAAAAACCCCCACACTGATCATATCGATCAGATTTGTTGAATTTGGGATTCTTCATTTTTTTTTTTTAAATTGTTTGAAAAACATAGTTCCACTCATGAAAAAATTCTGGAAAAATCACTATAAATCTTCTAAAATTAGGGGTGGGCACAGGCCGGGCCATAGTAAGCCCAGGCCCGGTCCTTAAATTAAAGATTGGGCTCGGGCCGGGGCTTGGGCCCGTAGGGGAGGGCTCGGGCCGGGGTTTGGGCCCGACCCTCATTAATTGACTGGGCCTCGGGCCGGGCTTCGGGCCGGCCCAAGAAATTAAAAAAAAATAATTTTAATATTTAGGTTTGAA
>JAOXJP010000012.1:2479804-2509803 GCA_025762735.1 Platanus orientalis | reverse complement strand
CATGTAGAAAAATGGAACATCCACCACCAGGGGGCTGGGAATAGGAACGGAAATTTGCTTGTCCTGATGTATTAGGATGACACCAGGGGTTGAGTATCAGTACCTAAAAGTGACTTTCACTTTTGGGAGGTGTTTATCACTTTCTAGCACTGATGTATCCACCCCCTAATATCGTCATAATACATACGGAAAAGCAGATTTCCGTATATAATCTTTTCCAACCTCGAAGGCCATCTTCAGCCAACAGGGAGGAGAGGAGACCCAAGAAGTGGGACTATAATTGTACAACCCCTCCCTAGCTGGGGCATTAGCAATACCATTACATAATCTTTTAATGTGGTTACAAACCACGTTTAAAACTTCTGATTAGGAGTTCTCTTTGAAGATTATTTGTTTGTAACTCAAGTGAAGGGCCGTAAGAAATGCAATGCACATAACCAAGCATTCAACAACAATAGGAGAAGTGACTAGGGCACCATTAGCCTTCACAACAATCAAAAAGCCACTCATGTCACGAATAATCACTCCCATTCCTGCTTTGTATTCTGGTTCACAAATGTGATCATCCAATTGCATAATTTTTGGGACATGTACCCTAGAAAAAAAATTGAAAATTCACTTTTTTGAGGGTAGGTATTCAACTCTAGACTTAACAGATAATGTTGTTGATAGAAAAGGATTTTTCTTATTTTTGGCACTGATGAATTTTTTAATTTGGGCCCATTGAATTTTAAGTTTCAACTCATGTATAAACCAACGGGCTACCATCCCATGGCTGGAATTTCCTCAAGATCTAAGTAGCTTTATTATCAAGCCACTTATATTCATTAAATAAATAAAAAAAGACCACATCATCCTTAATTTACTAAATTATCTCAACAAGGCAAAAGGTATTGACCAGTGCCCCTAGAATAGATGGCTGCGGCATCACCTTTTGGAGAGAAGTCTTTGTTTTTTTTTTTTTTTTAAATTTTAGAGAGAAGTCTTGGGAGTCAAATATTTCCAACAGCATTCCGCAATTGATTGCAATATTTCTTTCTCCCATCCATAATGTAGTCTTACACTATGATGGACATTCTCCATGGCCGACTGACCCTTGTATTTTAATAGAGAAGGGAGGAAGGAGGACTTCACCCTTCTTATACCATACATCCGACATAGCACTTCTCATAAATGTCAAAGGGAAGAAAAGCACAAGTTAAAAGGTGAATGGATAAAAAATGCTCACCTTAACGAATGCTAACCACTGCTCCTTGTCAGGCGGTGGGTACATCAGTGCCAAAAAGTGAATATGCTCCCCCCAAAAAAGTGAATATCACTTTTTATTGTTGACATGTCCACCCCTGACAAGGAGCAGTAATGAGCATTTGTTAAGGGAAGCGTTCATAAACCGATGCCAGTTAAATAGTATAGAGCAGAATTTTGGGAAGACAATTGTTGATAGAATTATATAATGTTGATTCCAATCACTCAAAACGAGAAAATAATGCCAGATGAAAGATTGAAGATCCGCTCTAATAAAGTCACTTACAGCCTGTTTGGCAGCTACCTGTAATGTAATAATTTCATTTGAGTTTCTCAAGGCATTTATAGTTATGAGGTGATGATTTGAAATGAACTAATTCAAATTTATACTGATGTGTTAACTACAATTAGAAATAAAGTCATCTTAGGTTTTTCTATAAAATGAAATGCCTAGTGCTATCAAGCACAAATCGGTGCAAATCTGAAAGTTTTCATTGCAAAACCATCCCATGTGGCTACAAAAGCCTCGGAAACTCAAATGAAATGATTACATTACAGGTGGCTGCCAAACGCAGCCTTATTAGTTTATAATTAAATATTTCCTTTTCTACTCAAATTATTATTAGTGGTTAGGATATGGGTTTTTAAGCACTCATGAGAGTTGTTAGTTGTCAGTGATAAAATCCTAGCTTGATAAGGATAAGTCTATATAAAGGCCTTAGGGACATCCAAAGGAGGTGGTTGTTGTTGTGAGTTGCTAATTTCTTATGAAAGAAGGAATACTAACAGATTTTATTTTAATGCCGTGTTCTAAGTAGTTTCTGCATTTTATTGATGATCATGCGGAGTAACTTGAAAGTTCTCACTGCTCAGCTTGGATCAATTGAACTGATTTCACACCTAAAGTTCATAATCAATTGATGAGATCAATTCAATAATCTGTTGGTTCATTGGATTGATTAATGAGATTGATTTCTTTAACTTTATTTTCTATTTGCAGATCAGATTTTCTGATTTTCAATAAAAGTTTCTCAATAAAGTTAAATTTTTTTTACCTCTTAACAGTTAGAAGTAATTTGCTGATTTTCTATCCCTTGATTAGACATATTACTTGATTACTTAAAATTGCATATTTCTTTAATTCTGCTGCATTAAAATGGTGGAACCATAGTTGTTCTAAATCACCCAATGACCCACAATGTTAGACCGATTGCAAATATTATGGATGGTTTGCATAGCATAGTATGTATATCTCACAGAAATAAGTTCATTAATCAGATAATAAGTTTCATCCAAAATTGATGTTTCTTCTTTCTTGTGACCCAACAAGACATGCACTATTTAATGGACAGTTCAGATGCACTGAAGCTTCAATCAATGGGCATGTATAGGTGAGGCCCCATCATCCATGATGGAAAAACTCCATTGCAAATTTTTTCACACATACAGATGATTCAAACATCACACAGGAAAAAATGAAGTTAACAGAGGCTAGAAAGTTCCTTAGACTAAGATTTAAACATCTCATTTCCATACCAACAACCATATAATACACACACAGGCACAGAGATTATTCAAACATAATGTGGAAAAAATGAAGTTAACAGAGGCAAGAAAAATTGTTAAACAAAGATTTACCTTTCAGCTCATTTATATACTGAAAACCATATAAGATGCACACACAGGCACAGAGATTATTCAAATATCACATGGAAAAAAAATGAAGTTAACAAAGGCTAGAAAAATCCTTCAGACAAAGATTTAGCTGTCAGATCATTTACATACTGAAAACCAGATAATTTAGGGCCCTAACTTTTTGCCAGAAGGTAATAGAAATTGTCAATTTTACTCATAATATGGTGACAAAAAAATAGTAAATTGCAAATGGCTGGCTTCAAAATATTCCAATGTCTCCCTTGTTGAATGGATTATCCATCAGCTAATTTATAGGCAAGGGCAATATGGCACGAAGAATCAGAACTGCATGTGCATGTCTCAGGATCCAAATCAAAAGTTACTGGATTTTCACTGCAATTCAACAGATCTTTGTTGTTCTCCACACCTTTAGGCAATCCATCCGAGTCCACTCAAACACCTTCACTGGCAAGCACATATAATGCTTAACATACTAATGGCAACTAAGACTTCGTGCCTCTTACACTCATATTTTTTTTCATCATTAACAAAGCTTTTTTTTTTTTTTGCTGATCAATGAAAAGAGCTTTATTGATGAGAAAGATAAGAAGTAAAATGTTGGGGGCGTGGTTCCAAAGAATGAAAGGGCCACCAGATGGAAGGATGAAAAGAGAAAGATACAAATAACCATCAAAAAGCACGACTATGTAGGTAAAGGATGCCCTTGATACATATGATCCTTACAAACCCTAGTCCTCACTACTGGTCAGCTAACTTGGGCCATTTTACCTCTTAAACTAAGTTTTACCTCTCCCTACTTATTGCATCCCACTCCTGCACACAAGCCAATGCTTTCTTCTCAAAGAACTTCTTAACCTCTATTCAGCCATTCTGTTCATACAAATGAGCATATTCCACAGAAGCACCCCTTCTTTCTCTTTTTTCCTTCTATGCTCCCTTACGAGCCATTGATTCAAAAGCTCAGTAACAGCCCCCAGTCAAAAAACTCAAAATATTTCAGAAGGTGGGACTAGATCCAACACACAACATAATCATCTAAATCAAGACTGAGCTTCAAAATGCAATCATTGTCAAGTTCATCTAAAGGAATAAATAAACAAATAATCCATGCTTTTTCCTTTCTTAAACTACAGTTATTTGACCTTTCCCCCTCTCCCACATTAGAGCACTTTTGTTTTACTGATGGATCTTGATTACCCTTGCACATGACAATCTTCAATCTCTTTCTGGCTATATTCATAACTCATCGCAACTCGTATGGCGTGAAGAACTCACTAATTGTTTTTATTTTAAACCTTGAAACGACATTGCAGGGAACAACTTGTAATTGTATCACCTAGGATCTAAACTAGTGGTTATGATCACAATTATACATTGTAGGATACAACTCCCATGTATACTAAAGCAATCAAGACACTTAAATTTCCAAATTGGTGATCCAAAAGATGCTAGAGGGTGAATAGGATCTCTAAACTTCTTAAATTTCTTTTGACACGTAGATCCCCTTTTGATTTACTTTTAGTATGACAAAGGTGCAAGTAAATCAAATAAATCCTCTCTAATTTATTTTAGTAGCACAACAGATAAATGACTTAAATAAATTAGTAAGCAAACGCTAGTGTACCACGGGGCTCTATCATTACTTATAGTTGCCTATAACATAATGGGAGTGAGGCAACTAGTTCCACTTCATAGGTTGCTTAAAAGACAAACAATATAAACAACACAAGTATTTTATAGTGGTTCAGCACACCAAGACTACGTCTACTTTAGTCGTTAATTTATTTAGAATAGTTCTCCTAGACTAATCCAGGCGAAATTAACAAAATCTCAATTTACTTACAAGCTCCAAAGAATCCATTCCCTTGTAAGTACGCTCCCAATAACTCCGATGGGCGCGCTTTATCCAATGACTCCAATGGACTATGTTCCACTTGGAACCGGCAAGTGTGTGAAGAGAATCCGCCTACAATGGCTCCAACGAAGACTGCTATCCTGTTGAAGATGTAGATGATCTTCTTGCTTCAGGTCGCCTCTTGTGTAGGCTAATTTGACTATGAAAACCCAACCCTTTTCTTCCAAAAGTTTAACTAAGAAGTTTGGGAAGCTTACTCAAGACCTTGACAAGAGTTTAACTATAGTGAGTTCTCTCAAGGTCATAGGCCAATCAAGAATCTAACTTATACAATCATAGGCTCTCTTTTTAGCTTTGATTTCACAAAGATGTGACTATGGAATCATTCATATATGTTGTACTAACCAATGGGGCTCATTCCCCTATTTATAGAGTGAAATGGAGTTCAAAAATCCCCCCAATGGCTCTTTTAAAATGGTCAAAAAACTAGCCGTTTGAAGGATTCGCAAATCTGGAAAATCCAGATTTCCTGCCCGGGACAGGTCCCAATTTGGGCTGGACAGGTCCTGGCTTTCCTTAGACCAGTTCCGACCTTTGGACCGATCCTAATTTTCCTAGGACCGGTCCTGAAAATTCTGGGACTGGTCTCAAGGTCCAGTATTTGCATTTTTTTATTCTTTTTCTTCCTTTTTCTCGGTCCATGCTTCCTTGAGTCTAAGTCTTTGTTTAACACTTCTTTAAAGTGTATTTTAACTTAAAATTCATCTCCTATACCCAACTTACCAACCTTTACCAATTTATCTTTGAATCCAATAGTTGGCTTTGTTGAGGTAGCTTGCTCTCGGGACTTGAAGTTCTTCAACACATGCTTGAGTCTCTTTGGTTTGTGATCATCCCGGCTTTTGAATCCATCTTCGTGAAGCTTTACCAGACTTTAAACTCGGGCTTACATGGATATACCAAGTACATTCAAAGTCGTATTACATGACCATACTTCATATACTTACATGTTTTGGAATGGACATTGACAATACAAAATACCTAACAGACAGTTCAGCGAGAAATACTTTAAAATGTTTATATCTTAAACTCAGTTCAATGATACGTGATCAAATCAATCTTGAATTGCAACTATCAACATTGTGTCACCTTTGATTAGACAAACCAGTAAACTAGAAGATCCAATCTAATTAATAGCATGGACCTTGGCCGGCTAACTGTTTCGCAGATGAGATACCCAAGGGGTAGTCATGAGGAGATTTTGTACAATGGATTTATTCTTCCAGCTTGATTATCTGATTTGTCACCCTAGTTCTCAGGCGTCGTTATTTTGTACTCTATTTATTCTGTTCTTTCTTCTACAAATTCTTAATCATTATTCATCAAAAAAAAAAAATGACCATGGACCACAATCTAGTTGATTAGTACTCAAAAAGCTTAATCGACAATCTCACAATCCCAATTCAACAGATCAAATACAAATATAAGACCAACCACTAAATTCAACTGTTGGCACCAAAAAAAGGATCTCTTCCAAAAAGTCAACACCTGTGGATGCTCAAACTCACATTATACCCACTCCAGCTTAGTACACCCATAAGTAATCAAACCACCTACCATCAGTCACTAAACCATTTATGCCCAAATTGGACCCCCCAAATGGACGAATAAAACAACACAAGGCACAAAGCAAGGCACAAAGCAAGGCAGATGCATAGGCCATCTACATGGACGACCAAAAAGAAGGCATGTGTTGATATGGAAGGTGTGTCAATCAACTGAATATGCCAATCAGGCAAGGAACCAGCCACCAATAATTGTTTGGCCATTATCATAATGACAACACAAGCAACTATTGGGAAATGACGACCAGCGACTGCACTGCAAGAGAAAATACAGATTTCCACTTGGTATCCTTTGGCAGCAGTGTTTTGGAATTTTCTTAAATGTTGGCTGAGTTTCTGCAACTTTGATTTAATGCTAATACTTCACTTGTTTCAAAGCAGTGTACATGTTAAATTTGACTTTGTAAAGCTTTGTTGATGGTGTTAGATCATTGGTAGTGTATTTCTCTCTGTGGCTGCAAATTGTTGTTTACTTGTGCATGTTGGTTTGGTTCATTGCCAGGTTTTTCGTTTGGGCGTGTTGTTTACTTGTAGTTGTTGGCATATCTCAGAGCAATTCTTAGTGTTGTTGGCATATCTGGTTTGGAAGCATCCTAACAATCGTGTTTGCCTCTAATTATTTCGATTTTCCTGCTGCAAAAGTTGCCACTCTTCGGAGACTTATGGCACGTTTTCAGCATGTTCTGGTATATCAGTCTCCTCCTATAGTTCTTTGCCCAATCATCCCTGCATTATTGATTCAGGGGCATCTCACCATATGATTGGCATATTGTGTTTCTTCTGATAGAACCAAGGTATGTATTGTTGATGGATCCTTGTCCTTAATGGCTGGTACTAGATGAATCTCTTGCCTCTTCCCTATCTTTCCTCTGTGTTTCATATTCTCAATTTGAAGTTAAATCTTGCTTATGTTAATCATATTATCAAAGCTTTGAATAGTAGTGTTACCTTCTTTACTTCATAATGTGTTTTTTAGGACTTGAAGATAGGGAAAACGATTGGTAGAGGCTATGAGGATTAGGGATTGTACCTTATGGATGGTTGTTCATCCATTGCTCCCGCAGTTCAGTAGTCACCATCACCTCCTCCCATCGTTCGGCCGAAACCATCACCTTTTATTTCTATCTCTTCCCATTATGATCCACTTCGTTAATGGCATTCTTGTCTTGGTCATATCCCATTTCCCATGTAAAAAAACTATTTCCAATATTATATTCTTTTGTTTCCAATTTCCATTGTGAAACCTGTGAGTTGGCCAAGCATTGTTGATCTTCTAACACGCTTAGTACAAGAGTAATACTACCCCATTTGCCCTTGTTCATTCTTATGTGTGGGACCTTCCTCGGTCACCTCTTTGTTTGACTTCCGTTATTTTATGACCTTTGTAGATGATTTCCCCATGGCTATTTGGATTTACTTGTTGAAATCCAAGAATGAGGTTTTTTAGTATTCCAATTATTTCAAAAAATGGTCAAAACTAAGTTTGATACTAAGCTCAAGGTTCTTCGTTCTGATAATGATGGGAATATATGTCTCACATTTTTTTCATCTTTCTCAACATAGCATCTTTCATCAAACCACTTGATTTGGTACTCCCAAGCATAATGGAGTGGCTAAGAGAAAGAATCGGTACCTCCTTGAGATCACCCGTGCCTTGCTCTTCCATACATAAGTTCTCCAAGTTTTCTAGGCTAATGCTCTTCAAACTGCTACATATTTGATGAACCATATACCCTCACATGTTCTGGAATTTAAATGTTCCTTTGAGCTTCTCTCATGTTCATCTATTGGGTCTTACCGTCCTCCTAAAGTGTTAGGTGGCATTTACCATGTTCATGTTCCTAAATATGATTGCTCCAAGTTGGACCCCAAGGCTCTTAAGTATAGGGGTGTCAACCAGTCGAGCTGAGCATAGCTTTGCCCAGCACACCTCAGGCTCGTCACATTAAGGCAGGCTCGGTTCGGCTCAATAACACCAAAAAAAGGCCCAATAACCTAATTGCCCATTAGCCCAATTTATCTTTGTTTAAACATTATTATTTTCACAATATATAATATATAAAATCTATAAATATATATAGATATACATAATTTATTATTATAAAATTTTAACTCGAGCTTTTAACAATCCAAGCTTTTAGTGAGCTAAGCCTAGTGAAGCTCGGCTCAAGCTCGCTTAGGAAATGAGCTCAAACCCAAGCTCAAGCTCAGCTCGTTGAGCTTAAAACAAAGCGAGCTACTATTTAAGAGTATTTCTTTGGGTAAGCTCCGAATCAAAAGGGATACAATTATACAAATGCTATCATCCCTCTACTTGAAAGCATATTATCTCCATGGATGTCACCTTTCATGAAGTTGTTTCTTTTTTTCCCCTAATCAGCCTCATCTTCAGGGGAAGAGTAGAATGAATGGGAAGATGAGATAGCTCTTCCTTTCCCTGTTCCTTCGTATATTATTTACGTTGATGTATATCATAGTCATGGGGAGATGGAAGAAGCTACACATAAAGTGAAAGAACTAGTGACAACCACCCAAAAGAAGGCTTGGGTGCAAGAATTCACTCACATGTTTGTGTGACGTAAGAAAAGAGTTACCCCTACTCCTGAATCTCATGTGCCTCTCCAACCGGTCACCTCGTTCCCTGGTAATGTTCTTTTTATACCTCATGATGATTCTCATCTTCCTATCGCTATTAAAAGGGTACCCGTTCTTGTACCCAACAGCCTATTACTAATCATGTGTGCTATGATCCCTTGTCTCCTGAGTTTAGGGATTTTTCCCACCTCTTTCTCCTCTGTTTCTATTCCATACAATATATCTCAAGCCTTATCTCAACCTCAGTGGAAAAGCACAATGGAGGAAATGCAAGCCTTGGAGAAAAATAAAACATAGGATGTTATAGATCTCCCACGAGAGATAGAGCCTATCGGTTGGAAATGAGTGTTCATTGTGAAACTTCAACCTAATGGTATAGTGGAGAGGTACAAGACCAAATTAATGTTCAAGGGCTATACACAAACATACAGGATTGATTATCAGGAGACCTTTACCCCTATGGCAAAGATAAGTTATGTTCAATTCTTGATCTTTGTTGTTACCAATCAAGGATGGCCTTTGTTCCAATTTGATGTCAAGAATGTCTTCTTATATGGAGAGCTTGAAGAAGTCTATATGATACCTCTATGGCCTCAAGCAATCTCCTAGAGCATGGTTCGAAAGGTTTTATGGTGACATACTCAATAATGGATATAAACAGTTTCAAGCAGAACACACCCCCCTTTGTAAAGCATCAGAAAGGGAATGTGACATCTATACAGATGATATTGTGGTTACAGGTGATAATCAGTGTGAGATCAACGCATATACTGATCCGGCCTACCAAAATCAGCCCAAGTCGATTCAGAATCCCAGGTGGGATCGACCTCACGTTGAATCAACCACAAATTGGACAATCCGACTTTAAATCCGGCGATCCCGAGTCCCTAACTACAAGGACCATCAAAACCCCCTATTTCACCCATTTCGTCATTTTGCTACTAAATTTGATTTCCCTCATTTTTTTTGTATTCCACATTCCAACTCACTATTTTACTGATTTCTACAAGTTTTTTATGAAAACTTATATTTTGGTGGATTTTAGTGGATTACAAGCCAAGATTTTAGGGTTCTTCCACGAAACGAAAAATGATATGATGCTTTGTTCTTAAATCTGTTTTCGTTGGTTCTTTTTACAATAAATCAACACATGTAGATGCTAGATCTACTAATTTATTTCATCAAAAACAAGAATTAAGTGGTGATTCATAGATTAACCCCATTCTTTAGGAAAAATAGGTATATTTTCGAAAAAAGTAAAATAAATATACATGATGTATATGATATAATAGACCATAAATTTATGGGTTTGGGATCTAAACCCACTGATCTATGGTTGAACTCGATTTTTCAATTATTTTTTACATGAAATTGATAGTCCATTATTTTTTGTTACCCAAATGCAATCTTATAGTATAATCTTTGTAGCTAATTTTGATTACTACATATATTTGTAGAACATTAAAATAATTTCAAAAATATATAAAAATAAATAAAATAGGAAAAAGGGTATGTACATATTAAATATGATGCATTCATGTATGATGAATCAAAATTTATATTTTCATTTATATGATAACATTTATGTATAATGGAAGTGTTTTTGTATAGTGTTATGTAATGTATCAATGTATGTCAATTCATTGCTTTTTTCATTATGAAGTTGCATGTTGTTTAAATTTGATTGGTATAAATTAGTTCTTTTGTTTCTTGTATCCTTTGACATGTTTAGAGAATAGAAATGGTTTTAGGTTCAAGTTCAACCAAGAAAGATAAGCAACCTAATATTAGTTGGTCACATTGTGTTGCATTGAGTGCAGGCAAAAAACAAGTAAAATGTAATTGGTGGCTGAAGATTATGTGGGGGGTGCAAGTAGATTCAGGCATGACTTTGTCCACCCAAGGGGAAACCGTTGATGTTGGATATGCAGTCACACCTTAAGGAAGTTCAAAAAGAAAAGGCACTAAAGAAGAAACAAAAAGAATTATTACAAGAGTAGCTTAGGGGGTCTAGTCGACATGAGGATGTTTAAGAGGAGAATGCCTATAGCAATGATAGTACAGATAGGCTAGAGAGAGCAGTTAATGGCAACAATGAAAGAGGGTATGAAGTCGGCACTTGTTGAGGAGACGAGGAGGAGATTCTTTGTTTCTGGCCCTTCCACTATAGGAGGGATGGGTTCTCAGTATCACCCAAGAGGGGGGTCAGGCTCCTCATCACAGCCTACTTTTGAAAGTAGTGAGATCATAAGAGAGCTTTTAGAGATAGAGATAAAGAGGGCATGCTATGAAAATAATAAAGCCAAATCTAGGTGGCAATCAACAAACCAGTGTGAATATAGAAAAGAATGTGCAAAATAGAAAAACATTAAAGATATGTTCAAGAAGAAAGGGAGAAAAGAAACAGGACAGGGAGTATGTACGTGGGTGGTGCATTATGGCATCTCATTCTTTGCTTCAGAGAGTCCATACTTCTAGACCATGTGTGATGATATTACAAAGGCAGGGTTGGCGATACAAGGCCCCAACCCATATCAACTGACGAATATTTATCTACCTAGAGAAGTGAATGACCTAAAGGATTATATTCATGGTTAAAAGGAAATAGCCTAGTTAAATATGGATGCACCATCATGTGTGATGGTTGAACTATGAAGACAAGAAAGTCATTGATTATAGTGATAGGAATATGATCTTTTACAAATCAATAGACACCATGGGCCATTCAAAGACAATGGAGTATATATTCAAGCTAATAGATAAGTGGTGGACGAGGTGTGTGAAGCGAATGTTTTCCAGATTATGACAAACGAGGCAATATTTAGAGCTGTAGGGGAGATGCTAGAGTGAAACAGGTAACATTTGTATTGGAACCCTTATATTGCACATTGTATTGACCTCATGTTGGATAATGGAAATCGAATAATGTAAAAGAGGGGCGACAACTTAATGCACCCAGGGGTCACCCAATTTACCACATAGTACATGGCTTTGGAGAGCCTCCAAAGACAGAAACAAGATCTCCAGAGATGTTTCACTAATGAAATGTTTTTAAAAATTATTGGAATAAAAGACAAGAACAAGCCAATTATAGAAGAAATACGCAATAATGTTTCAACTAGCTCATTTTAGAATAAAGTTGATGAGCTATGTAGGGTCATGAAACCTCTTGCAAATGTTTTAAAGATTGTGGACCAAGATAAGAAACCCACTATGCCTTACATCCACAAGACAATGGATAGAGCAAAGAGATCTATAAAGACCATTCGTCATCGCAAAAGTTAAATTAAGACTATTTATTCAATGTGGAATAAGTAACTCCACAACGATTTACATGCAGCAGATAATTTTTAATTGTTTATAATTGTTTCCTAGCTTTATGTAGATAATTGATATTTTGTTTTGTTTGGATTACGTGTCAACTAACTTTATGTAATCTTATTTGGCAGCATACTTTTTGAATGTTTTTAGTTGCTTCCTAGCTTTATGTATGTATATAATTGATATTTTATTTTGTTACGATTACGTGTCAACTAACTTTATGTAATCTTATTTGGCAACATACTTTTTGAATCCAATGTTACATTATAGTAATAGAGAAATTGGAATGAAAACAAATATAATGAAAGCAATAAAACTAGTAATACAATGAATCGAGAGGAATGAGGATAAACAAGAACCTATCATAAGACAAGAAATTTGTTACTTTTGATTGGCATCATGATACATGTCACATGTTCATATGTTTATTCTCAGTTAGAATCTAACAAAGAAATTTAAATATTGTGTAGTTGGAAAAAAAATTGATGGACGGGGAATGATCATTTTAGTCAAAACTCATGATCCGTGCTATGAAGAATTGTCAACCATGTATACATACTAATAAATATATAAGTAACAATTAAATGTTGATTTTTGTAAAATCTGACATGTTCAACTCTACAGATGAGGGGTGGGACTTGTATGGGATGGAGCATCCGCTCTTAAGAACTTCGTCATCAAAGTCCTTAGTCAGACAACATCTTCTAGGTGTAAAAGAAATTGGAACACATTCAAGGCCTAGAAATAGATTGAAAATGTTGAACCTACATAAATTGGTAGACATGCATTATAATATGCGCTTGAAGGTTCGAAATATATTTTGATAAACAACAAGATGACCACTACAATATCATCAACCTCAACCACATCTTTGAAAATGATAATGTATTGGATACTTGGATCCGTGAGGAGACTTTACTTGATGGACAAACTACAAACTAGATTGAAGGAGGACTACAGTGGTGACTACAGATGTTGAGGGTGGGGACAATCAAGATTCTGATGAAAGCTATAGGGAGATGCATGCATTCTTTTTAAATCCAGGACCAAATGTCAGTGGTACAGTGGATGAGAGTGATGATGCAATCCAGGTCCAGGTCCAAGAGCATGCAGCAACAATGAAGAGTGATGAGCAGAGTTCTAACGATTATGATGATGGAGATGATGTAGTTTGTGCCACTGGTATGGGTAAGGGTGGGTGGAGCTGGCTCTTCTACCCTTGGTGGTTTTACAGGGTACAACTACCAGTACATTGCAACATAGGACACACTATGGTAGTTGACCTAAAGAGAAGCAGCGGATCTAATGCGATGGCATTAACATGGCTTGAGAAGTTCCAACCTTTATAGCAGCCCAAGATCAAGAACAAAAGATACAATAAGACATAATATTGTCTACATGATTTTCCCTTTATTTTTCTGTTTTATGAATTATTTTAGTTGTTTTCTTTCTATTTTATAAAAGTTTTAGTAATAGGACTAATCTAATGCCATATGAACCATAGGGAGGGGTTAAAATTATTTTAAACTGTTTTTATGATTTTTTTTAGAATTTTTCTGGTTTTTTTTTGGCTAACAGTACAAGGGAAGGGTATTTTGGTCCAATTTGAAGTTTTTTTAATCATAAATAGGTCGTAAAGGCCTCATGTACGAGCAGAATATTGGATAGAACAAGTTTTTTAAAGATTGGAGCAGCTTGTGGAGTCTCTCTCTCCCAACCCTCACGGTTTCCTAGGTGAGTCTTCTATACTTTCTCTTATTTCTTCTTCTTTCTTCTCCCACTTCTCTCTTAAACATGCAGCCTTTACCGTCTCCATTATTTTTTGTTAAAACTCCATCGTCTTCTCCTTATTACTTACTCCATCACTTCTTTCATCAACCTCTTTATTCTTTTGCTTTTTTCTTTCTTTATTTCATACTTTCTTGAATTTTCTGGCTGGAAAATTTTTAGAACAATCATGAAAATTCAAATTTCTCTCTAAACAATCATTCAAACCTCAAATCCTTTTAAACCTAGCATCCTCATACCTAAACCTATCATTTCATACCAAAAACTGTAATTCTTAACCCCAAATCCCTCACTTTCTTGAAAATACATCGTTCTTGATTTTGGACAGATTTTGGGGGTTTTCTTGATTTCTTGATTTTTCTTCTAAATTTCATCATCCACTTGATTCCAAACATTAGTTTGATCATTCTTGGTTCATCCCTCTTAAAGATTGATTATTCTTTATATGTTTCTTAAATTTATTACTATTTTTTAGCACTTTAAAATTCAAGAATCATTCTTTATTGATCTTTTTTACACTTTTAGGCTTTTGGTTCAATTTTACTTCTTGTGCGAACTCATCCTTTGATTCTTGCATCAGGATCCTAGTCTCAACCGCCCACACGTATCCAACATTATGATGGACACAATATCGAGAGTATGATTATGGAACTACTATAGGTATGGAACCTTTGGATTGTTTGGGGTTTATGGGCAACAAATGTCAATATACGATGCATCATCTTCTTCTAATACAGTGTTTAGATCTGAGAGTGATGCCTCACAGTCACATATGGGAGAGCGTGAACGACGCCGTCAACATGATTGTGAGAGTTCTTCACATGATACTGATACACATAATCACGGTCAGACTCAAACTCAATCGTACCATCCACCTTATGATCAATTGTCATTTACGTGGCATCAACTTCCACCACCATCCTTATGTGAAGAGCCATCACGTCAAGAAGTGGACTCAAGTAGAGACTTCATATTTAATTTCAATAATGATCATTCACCGCCAGAGCCAGACATATGAGGCTAAGCAATGGTACCACAATCACAATAGCCATCATTTCCATGATTCCAATCTTCCCCTTGATCCACCATAACATTAATGGTGACAATGGTAACATCTCACAATCTCACATACTCTGGTTTATTATCATCAATTCATCATGTTTATATTTGATTTAGAACATGTAAAATGTTTTTATACTTCATGTAATCAAGTGAGAATTGTATTTTTGTTGATTATCTATTCAATATTTCATATTCTCTTCTTGTTCAAGTACACACTTAGATTGTTATACATCTAACAAGCTCAAAAAAAAAAAAAGTTTAGATTATAGTAGGAAATCTTTAAATAATGTTATACATTTTTTCAGATTTTTTTAATTTATTTTTCAAGGTGATCCTTGGACTAGGCGATCCACAATGGATTGGCCGATCCATTGAAGGGTCACCCGATCCAAGACTGGATCGGATCGAGATCGGCAGAGTCCATTCCCGATATTTTGATCTATTGATCAACAACCCAAAAGGTTTTCATGGCAAAGAGTTTGAGATCAAGGATTTAGAGTCTCTCTGATAGCGCAAGTATGGGTTAGGTCTTCTCTAGGGCTCTAGGATGTTACGGTGTAACCCTTGTTAGACTCCTATTGAGTTTTACCATTGCTTGCAAGAAGATAAGGGACACCTGCTCATTGATATTTGTCGTTATTAAAAACTAGTAAAGAACTTTGTATATTTGACCTTGACTAGACCAAACATCTCTTATGCAGTCAGAGTAACCAATCAATTTATGCATGCCCCAGCAACATGGCATCTTGAGGCAGTGTACCACATTCTTCGATACTTAAAGAAGAGTCCATGTCAAGGACTCTTGTATGGCATACAACAAAATCTTCATGTGAAAGCATTTACAGATGCAAATTCGTGGACGATAATCTTGTTACTTGGTGTAACAAGAAGCAACTACTAGTAACAAGATCCAAGTGCAAAAGTAGAGTTTTGAGCCATTAGCACATGGGATCTGTGAGATGTTACGGATATATGGATCCCTGAGAGAGTTGGGGGAATTGCTTACACTTGGTCCAACCTCCAAGAAATCTCATCTCTAGAAAAACTGAAAAGATTCCTAGTCTCATTGGATTAAGAGGCTGCTTTTTCCCCTGTTGAGGTGTGTGCTGTGTGCTCTTCCAAGGCCAAGTTCAGATCATAAGTTTGTTCTTTCTAAAAGGAGGCAAGGTGAACCTGTGACCAAAGCCATTCAGATTCAAATGATGTGGCTCTCTCATCTCGACTTTAAGGAGTTGATAAGAGAGTGGTGGAATTCTTGTGAAGTGGAATGCCCTTCAAGTCAACCATCCCAACTAAAGCTTAAGTTCATCAAAGAAAAGTTGAAAAACCTAGAATATATAAGTGTTTAAGCCATAGTTACCCAAGCAAGAAGAAAAGGAGGGAAGCAATGCGAGAGCGAGAAGCAGGAAGCAAAGGCTCAATAAATCTTTGGGAAGAGAAAAGCGAAAACCGATACGTGTTCTTTGTTGGCTGCCCAACATTATGCTCCATAAAGCATGACTGGTCTTATAGTTGTCTTATAAAATATCCCTTCAATTTTAGTGGTATTCATTTATCACACAACACTTTAGAGCACATCTCCACTTCAACCATCCTACTCTAATTCTATGCACAACATTGTCTACAATATCTCCATCTTTATGCATGATTGAACCTAAATAACGAAAATGGCCACTCTAAGGTATCTCTTGATTATCAATTCTAATTACTCCCTCATTTCTACTCTTATTTTTGCTAAACCTGCATTCCATATATTTTGTTTTAGTCTGGCTTATCCTAAAACGATTTGATTCTAAAACACCCCACCATAGTTCTAACTTGCATTTACCCCCTCTCTAGTCTCATCAATCAACACAACATCTTCAACAAACAGCGTACACCATGGCACCTCCTCCTGTATATGCCTAGTCAACTCATCCATAACTAAGGCAAAAAGGTACGGACTTAATGTTGACCCCTGGTGTAAGCCTATTGTATCACAAACTCACTTGTTTCTCCCTTGATTGTCCTAACACTAGTTATCGCTCCATCATACATATCCTTAACTAGATAAATATATCTAATTGGGACTCCTTTCTTATCCAAAACCCACCAAATGATCTCTCTTGGTACTCTATCATGTCTTCAATAAGTTAATAAAGACCATGAGAAGATCGTTCTTCTTCTCTAGACGTTTCTTCTTGCTTCTCCATAGGTTTCCACTCATTTCCCTAAATAGCTTCCACTCGCTTCACCGTATTTCCCACTACTTGGGGAAGCGCAATGGAATTAGCTTCCCAATCGAACCTCCCAGGAAGCAAGCTTCCCACCTTGTACCAAACTTCACTGCAACTATGGTTTGAGCACATTGATAGACAAAAGGAGAGAACCCTAGAAGAAATCAGCAAGTGGGATGCAAAAGAAGAAGAGGAAGTATTGGCAGATGAGAAAAGGACAGCTAGAGATTATTTAAAAAAGAAATATAAGAGAATCATTGCCATAGAGGAGATTATGTGGAAGCAGAACTTGCAAGTTCAATGGCTAAAAGAAGGGGATAATATTACGAATTACAATTAGATCCTATTGGCATGGATGAAATCATCTCTATGAAATTCAGGCGCTTGTGGTTGGGTTGAGAGTTTCTCGTTCTCTTCTCCAATCGCTTATTCGTTTCCCACTTCTTGTTTTCCGAGAATTTATCAAGTCTCACGTCCTCCTCTCTTTCACTTTGCTTCTCGCATTGATAATTATGGTTTTGATTCATTAGAAGGTCATCGATAAAAAAAATGACAAGGTCATGCATTTTAAGAAATATGAACCCACAATCATAAATAAACAAATAATCAATTCCTTAATTTCTAATTATCACAGTACATGATCTCTTTGTGGAGACCTATATAAACATCTTTTCAAATTTATAAGTGCTTTTATATTCCTTATAGAAGCAACAATGTGTTGGTGTAAAAGGGGGTATAAAGGTCTAACTATTTATACGATCTTCCCTCATACATATTCTTTCTCTTTTCTTCTCTTCTTCATCTTATTTTCTAATCTACTCTACAGGTACTCAGAGATCAAGTATAAGATCCTAAACTTCAACTTGGTATTAGAGCCAAGAATCAAACTAGACCTCAAGCAACACTGCTATTAATGTCAATAGGTCATAGGACTAACATCAACCATTGCATGGATGACCTGGTTTGTGTTCAATGTTTAAGGGTTTCTGGTAGACCTCTAATTTAGACAAATTTTAGAGATAATTCCAGTTTTAAAGATTTCATTTGCCAGGCTTGAGCAAGGAGTTTTTTGGGTAATTCTTCTGGTGATTTGCCTCTATATTATAGTGGAAACCTAATGCAACAAACCCCATCAGATTTCGTGGAATATTGAAGCTTTTACAAGGATTTGTGTGTCTAGTTTTACCGTCCCCTCTTCCATTCGATTTTTTCTGGCTGCGTGTTGAACCAGGTGTGTTTTTATGGTTGGAATAGTACTTGTGAGGCTTGATCTACAGCAATGTGCTACTTGTTTTGATTGTGCATGTGTTCTTGACACATAGAGTCTGTGAGCTCTTATGGTGAAAGATATTACTTGCAAAACTGAATTTTCCTGTCAAAGGACCTCTGAGTATCTATTGCAACAACAAGGCTACCATTAGTATTTACACATAATCCTGTTCAACAAGATAAGACTAAACATGTGGAAGTGGATCAGCATTTCATCAAGGATCATCTTATATCCAAATGTATATGTACACCATCTATTCAAACTAAGGAACAGCTAGCAAATTCACAAAAAGACTCCGTGGTGCTCAGTCTTCTTCTATAGTAGACAAGCTGGGAATGTTGAATTTTTATTCTCCAGCTTAAAGGAGAGTGTTAGCGTAGAAGGGTAATTATATTATATGGGGGGATTTGTATGTGTGTGTGCGTGTGTGTGTGGAGAGAGTGGTCTAACTTTATATACGATTTTCCCCCATACGTATTCTTCTTATTTTCTACTTCTTCTTTTTCTCTTTCTTTATCTTCTTCTCTAATCGACTGTTACTAAAGATAAAGTATTGGGATTATCAACTTCAACTCAAGGATCACAATTAGCTTATTGGATGAAATTCATGTCTGTTATGTATTACATACCAATCATATTTTAATGATATTTTTCCGTACTTTTTTCAATATCTCCTGAAGTACCTTTTACTCAAGAAACAAATATGATCACATTTATCCTAAATTTGCACGTTAACCCATCAATTGCAAATGAATACTTTGAAATCAGGATCAGAAATACAGATGGTCTCTGCTTGTTGAAGTGAACTAGACCTAACTAAGCATTTGAACGGCCCAAAACTCCAAAGCTTTAACAATCACAATAACCCAAATTTAGATCACCAATAATATGATATCTGGAGATAGAAAACTGAGAAAATAAAATCACATGGCACAAACACCGACCGAAGTGAGAAATATCTGAAGGGAAATCATCATATCATATTTGAACAATATACTATGAGATGAGACGAGCATAAAATGTGATTACTAAATGCTACTATAAGAGGAGAAGCATATAAATAGAAGTCAACCCCTACAAAAAGGGGGAATAGAAAATCTAGAAGAGTGGAACACTACCAATTTTTAATTATAGTTTCAATCACCATATATTAAGGGCTAAAAACAAATACAAGTGACAAGTTGAACTAAAGATGAAAGCATCTTAACAACATTTTGGCAGTATAATAAGAAAAACAACATGAATTTGATTGAGAACAATGGATAAATATTTACAATCTAGAGTAAATATATCAGAAGGTAATGTTAAGAAACCATTGATACTGAGAACAAATGAGTAAAGATCTCGTACTGTTTAGCACGTCTGGGGTCTGTCTCTGATCCAGAAGGTTTAGCATACGAGCAATCCCTTCTTTCAAAAGAACCTTTAAGATTATGTGAACCAGGCTCCTCCTGATCTTGCTTTTCAGTGTCTGCAGTTGGCATCCCATCTGGTTCCAGGGAAGTACATAATGGTCCTGAGCTTTGAAGTACAACGTTATCCCTCACTGGAAGGCCACTTGGGTAGGTCACAGAATTCGAAGACAAGTCCCATGCCCTATTCTGCTGTCTCCCAAAGGAATTTGGCTCTGTATAGAAAGAAGCATGGAGAACATCTTTGTAATGATCAAAGTCTTGAGATCCCCATGAAGGCACAGAGGTTATATTTTTTAACTTGTCCCCCTGAGTTACATTATCTATGTTAGAGTTAGCAGCATCCAAATATGCAAAAGAGTCACTAGATGAACGCCGATGGCCTCTCCGCACAGGAGTTTCCGGCTCATTAAGAAGTTCCTCAAGCCAAGAAGGTTGCTCCTCTATAAGAAAGCTCTCAGAGGAAGTCCGTTGGTGGTGCCTATCTCTTGGCTTTGGAATACCTTTCAATCCTATTGCAGGAATGGAACCATATTCAGCATAGGATGGAGAAATGCTTGGAAAGGGACTTTTGGGAGGAAGTAGTGACTGTTTTCCAGTGTACTGCAAATTTCTACTGCTCGATGACCCTTTCGAATTTGCCATAGCATAAATACAGCCACTACCTGTCCATAAAAAAAAAAACGATATGAAATGACAAAACATCAAGATTTATTAAACAAAATGATACCAAACACAATGACTTCAGACTATGATGCCTATACACTTCAAAATGCGTACACTCCTATTGGCAATGCATGAATTTGAATTAAAAGTTCATAAATGTGCTAATGCAGTATATGGATACAATAGGTTCAAATATACCATTTTTGGGCATCATAAAAACCTAACTCCTCTAGTTTCTAAAAACAATTGATATATAGAGATATAATGAACCCAAAACTCACCAAGCCATGGAAAGGAACATATGTTTGGCACTTGCCCATATTGTTCAAAAAGCTAGTGATTTTAAAGAAGCTATTATTTTCTTTTCAATTACAGTAGCATTTTTTTGCATTATAAAACACTAACTCCTGTAGTTTCCTAGAACAATAGATGTATAAAGAAACTCTTGGAGAGCCAGAGAGGTTGATGCTCTGTTGAGGAAGTTGGAGGAAGCAACTCTTGGAGACCCCAAGGGTGATAGTAGAAGAGTTTGGAGGGTCTCAAGAAATGGATTCTTCTAGGTTAAGTCCCTTTGCTCTTTGCTGATTCAGACTAGTGGTTTGGACTGTCTGCTAAATTCATTTGGAAAGCAAGGTTCTAAAGTGGCGTTTCATTTGTAGTTGGTGTTTCAGGGAAGGGTTCTAATGGTTGATTAGTTAATAGCCAAATCGGTGTAGTCTATGCTATAAGAAGGCTAAATTGGCAAATCACCTCTTCCTTCATTGCCCAATTGCTCAAATGCTATGGTTTGATCTGCTGAAGCATTTCAATACAAGTTGGGTAATGCAGTACTCAATGAGGAGGTTGATTTGGATGTGGAGTTATGGGCAGGGGAGGCCTCTCTCCAAGGATGGAAAAGCAATTTAAAGAATCATGCCTTTTGCAGGTTGCTGGTTTCTATAGTTGGAGAGGCAATCACACGTTTTTTAAGGTGTGCTTTAGCCACACCTAAAATTCATGAAAGAATTTTATCTTTTCTTTGTAGTTAGACGTCACCCCCTTCTTTGTTTAAGGGTGTTAGATTTCACGACTGGGTTTTCAACTAGGACTCTTTGGTTTTCTTGATGTAATGCCCTTGGGCTGTTCCTCCTAGCTCTAGTGTATTTCTTATACACGCTGTTAGGTTTCTTTCCTTTTCTTAATAAATTACTTGTCAATATATATATATTAGAAATATAATCAATCCAAACCTAATCAAGCCATAAAAGGAACATATGTTTGGTGCTTGTTGGTGTTGAATGGAAAACGCTCGCGGTGAAGTGGGATTATATTGGTCGATCGGAGGTAGTCTCCATTACGGAGTGAGGCAGGGGCTGTGTCAAGTGTATTAAAATCCGACCTGCCTCCATACGTTTGATGTGCAAAAACCTGAGATTGGCAGTAAGGTTACCTGAGAAATACCATTTCACAAGAACTAAAGACGAGGGCAAAAAAGTGCTGGTGATTCAGAGGAAAGGTAACATGTGTGGTAGGTTTGTCGAGATTTCTGTTACCCCAAGAATGAGCCAAGGTCACCACATTATTATCCCTGAAGAAGATAAGGGCTTTGGATGGGAGAAGATGGCTTACATTCTCCAAACATACTTTATGGAGAAAGAAAAACCAAGACTGGTCCGCCCTTTTAGGCCCTAAAAATCAGGATTTCCCTGATCTTCCGGGCAGGAATAATAGGTATCAAAGGAAGAATTCTCGCCCATTCTTAAAGTGGGAAAAAAAGGAGGATCTGGGAGTGTGGTCATTGAGGGTTTGTATAGAATGCATCGATAACAGGTTGCCCTCTGACAAGATCGAGATGATAATTCGAGAAGCTCATCTAAAGAAGGAAAAACTGACTATCCAGCCACTAGGCAAAAATAGAGGATTTCTAAGGGGATTCCTAGGCAGAAATGAGCTGGCTAGACTGTCATGGCCATGTTGTCCAACGTTGTTTGTGTCTCCATGTCTTTCTTTTTTTTTATAGTAGAATGAATTTAGGTTGGCCCTTTGTGGCCCTTTTTATGTAATTTTCCTTCGCCGCGACCCTTGTCATGCAGGCTAGTGGCGCCATTGTGATATTTAGAGTCGAGTGACAATTTCGTTATTTCCAATATGATTTTCTAGGGGGTGTGATGTTCCCTTCTGGCACTCCCTAAAGGGTTTAGCGTAAACCTTGGAAGGAAGTGACAAGTCTTCAAAGAGTGTAGCCTCGAAGCCTTGCCCTCTCACTTATTGTGGTTTGGAGGTACTACATACTATGCGTCTATGCCTAGTGATCCCTGGTAGCACTAGGACTGTAATATTGTTGCCTGTAATTAATACAATTGTTGCCTTTCCATTCATTGTCGTGTGTGTTGGTGTGTCTCGTGTATACTATTGTGACTTTTCATTTGTAGGCTTTTGTGATTTTAGTGGTTGGCTTGGAGGCCGTTGACATGGACGAGCGCTGTATGGGAGCTTGGAAAAAGTTGTCTATGACAGTTGATCTCAGAGCTACGCTCTCGATCAGGTCGCAAGATGGTCGCAGCATGCACTAACAAGGAGCGAACAGCCGAACACATTGACTTTGATTTCCCACTAAAGGACAAAAGTGCCAGGGACGACCAGCCATAAAAATCCCAAATTGGACCTTGGCTTTTAGCATTATTACAACCATAGCCTTCTACTAAAAAACCTAAACTACCACTTGGCAAAATTGCCTTATTACAAAATTATCACACCCCTTACACAACTCTAATCAAACCCACATAGCACACTAATTTGAACCTGGCCCTCTTGTGTGGGGGCACATACACAAGTCTCTTTAAGTTGTCCACATCATTTCTCCATTGCAATTTTTCCAATGCTACTTGAAATTTCTCTCTTTCAAACATGATGTGTTCATGGGTGATGCCAAGGGACTTACTGGATCTCATTAGGCAATGAAATAGCAGGGGGATGGGGGAACGAGGAAGATTGTTTTTGACTTATTTGCTTCATGGAATCCTTTGGGGTATTTAAAAGGAGCGTAATTTCAGAATTTTTCAAGGAAGAAGTAAAGGTTGTAGTGAAGTTATTGATTCAATCCTCCGTGAAGTGAGAAGCTGGCTTCATGTCACAGATGATTTTAAAGGGGTGAAGTTTTTGTTTTTGCATGTTTTTTCATGCAGGATTGGGTCACTACCATCCCATCTTATCCTCCCACGGAGAAAAGAAAGTCTCTTCCTTAGACAACCCTGGGGAATGGTTCTCTAAATTTAAATTTCAATGGCTCTTCCAAGGGTAATCCAGGCCTAGATGGGTTTTGTTGTGAAATTAAGGATTGTTGCAGCAAGATAGGCCGAGTTGTTGGTGGCCCTATAGAAAGTGGTGATTCCACAAAGGCTGAGGTTGTTGCTCTTCTCATGGGTTTGCATGAAAACTCCTTGGGGATTAAGAGATGCATTGTTAGGGTGACTCAGCAGTGGTCATTGGTTCGGGTTTGGGAAAGGGGAAAGCCACTTAGAAGCTGGCCCATTTTGTTCATGAGATTAGAGAGATGGTGCTGTCCTTGCAAGCTTCTCTTGTCCATGTTCCTCGGGATCAAAATGCTTTGCCTGATAAGATCACCAATTGGGGGCTTGGGGCTTTTTCTGTTTTCACTGGAAGTGATATACCGGATGATTGTGTGTATTGGTGCACACCATTGCATGTATTTTAGTTTGTTTCCCCTTTCATTCTTTTCTAATAAAAATTGTTAATTATTCACACACAAAAAAAGAACATTTCAAAATAGAAAATAAAATAAAATAAAAATTAACAGTATTTGGGCCATAACTTTTTCAAATCACATCAAATTCACAAGATCTTGGACTCATTGGAAAGGTAACCAAATAATGGCATCAAAATCAAATCAGACAAATGACTTTTGAGCCCCTAACATGAGGCCTAAAGAAATACAAAATAGGATTTTCAATTCCCTAAAAACTATTGAACAAATGCCTTTAACCTCAAAAAAATAAGACCTAAAGAAAAATGTCAGAAATAAAACTCACTTTCCTAAAAGCTACAGTGCTACAAGTAAGACTATTAAACCAACTTGAAGCTAATTAAAAACAAAAAATAAGAAACTATTTAAATACCATACGTCAAGAAAACATCATAACAAGTCCTAATTAAACAACTATTAAATTAATGAAACCATGGACTCGTGAGTCTTACACCTACAGGACTGGATTGTGTAGGCTCCAAATATGAACTTTTCAAGTCCACAAATTTGAATATGAGATGTTTTGCATCCCACATTGCAGAACCAAAGCTTTCAGCACCACAAACCAAAGCTTTAAACACTACAACAACCATGACTAGCAAAAACTACTGGAAAGACTGACAAATGACCGATGACTTGTAGAACAGATGGACACATTATCAAATCATATATCAAGTCCGAAGATGTGGAGGATGTATAGTTCACAAACTAATGTAAACTATATGCTCCTAGAGATCATAACACCTGAGGATGAAAAAGTGTTGAAAAGAATGATATCTTCTTAAAGCATGCTTATAATGCTTCCAAAAAAAGCAATAGTGAAGATTGGTTGTGCACCAACATCTTCCACATGCAAGTTAGATGTGGGGATATGGTATGTAAGCCAATTATTGACAGTGATATCAGTATGGAAAAGCAACTACAACTCCTACAAGTTGAATATTTTCACATGCATCGTCAATAAACTTCAATTTCCCATGGAAGTGCAATTATAAGGCTGTGTGCATTAATAATACTTAACTTTATGTATCTAAGATATGTCTAGTTCTGATTACTTGATTTCTCAATCTTTCCCTTAAGAAAACCCACCTTCACAAACCACCACTATTCCTTATAGTACAGTCTTGGATCTCTCAAGTCCATAAGCTGTCCTAGATCAATGGGTCCTATAACGATTCAACTTAGTCTGATGTATTCCATTAAATCATAAAGACCATATATTCCATTAAATCATGAGCACACATGTATTTCGTAACTACTTCAACCCCATTCATTTTCAGCCTTTTCCTCATCCTTTAAAGCCTTCAACTTGCACCATATTACTCTTCCCTGGTGTAGTCATTGCTCTGCCAAACCAAGCACTTCTTCTTTCAATTCTGTTTTCCAATATTTCTTTGTTCCTTCAATCAACATTGACTTTGACCCAAGAAAAATCAGGAATAAGCAAGCAAAATAAGAAATTAGCAAATAAAAAGTATCAAAAAAAAAAAAACACAAATTGGTACAAATACCTGTCCTCGTCGAAGTAAGAAAAAAAAAGGTATGTCTTTTTTCTGTTTTAATTAATATTTTATGAGTATTAAGAGTTAGGACATCATTGGTAATATAGTTTTTGCTTTGGGCCTTTTTTGTCAAAGAGAGATAAGTCAAAAAATTGGCTGATCGATAATGGGCAAGAAGCCCACATTTTGGTTGATTCTTTTTTTAGAAACTCCTTTATTTTTAAGTGGTTTTGGAGTCTTTAAAAAGGCTACTCGACATGTACTAAATTCATGATGCAATAAACTAAAGTTTTCTCTGGTTTTCTTGCTCTCAAACTCCTCTTTTTCAAGCTTGGTGCCTTGGCTTGGAATCCAGGTAGGGATAACTTGGATCGTGGGTACGTAATTAGTCACAAGGTATTTTCTATCTTTCTTCTTCTTATTTTTATTTCTTTCCCCTTCTTTTCTCTTCTTCTTTTCTTCCTTTGCTGTTTTGCTGAGTTTTCTCCATTAAAGAAACACTTGAAGTCCATCAAGAAACCCTTTCATGAAGTGTTTTGAAAACCCCCACCTGTAAACAACTATGCTCCCCATTCTTTTGCTGTTTCCCCATTGTTAAACACAAGAGAAATTATTTCCCAACCCGACGGTACCTTTAAACTTCCCCCTCCCATTATTTGGGACTGAAATCTTAAGACCCAGCAAGATTGGATTCTGGCGGCAGATCTAGAATCTCCAGTGGATCTGTTCTAGACTGTAATTGGAACTGATAATCCTCTTCTTAAAGGCATCTTTGGATACTGGTAAATCTGAATTTTTTTAAAAAAAACCCGAACCTTCCTCCTTTGAAGCATTTTGTCTTTCATCCCTGTTAACCCATGGTAAACCCTGTTATTACAGTCCTGTTCTTTCTTTCATCAATCTTTAACCTCCTCCCAATACCTGTCACAGCCCTATCACTCTACCTTGATTTCCCTGACTGATCTCAGTCTTACCAACCTTGTTAACCCATAATCTGACCACTGTTTTATACCAGTGTTTTACCCCTTTACTTTCCCTAACTCAGTCTTAAGTACCCTTCATACAGCCTCTGCCTCCCCTGGCTTTGTTAGCCTTATTTCAGCCCCATTATTCTTACTTTTTACCCCTACATACTGCAACCTGTAACAGCATCCTTTATGGACTAAGTATCAGATTTTCATACCTACTGCTAGCACTTCCAGACCAGCCCCACACACCACCTGTTTGATTAAAGACCAAGGTAAATTCCGTATCCCAATAATAGCCCTAAACATTCCCTCTTTAAGCTTCCATCATTTGCAAATTTTATTCCCCAATTGTTCCTTCATCTTTTATATGTTTAAGGTTTGTTTACTTGGATATAAATATGTTGGTCAATGAATTGCAACCCACCTGGGTACAGTTATGAGTGTTTGACAGTGTTCTTGAAACCCACCAGCCTTTGTGGGGTAATCAACTTTATTTAGGTGAAGTACTATACACCATAACCTGCTGTTTGGGTCATACTATGATAAACTGAAGCTCTAGTTTAATCGAAATACAGCAGCAATTCATACGTTGGTCTGTGAATTCACTATCTTATTGGTTAATTGATGAAATCTGTCACATTGGGTTGAAGAATCATATAAATTGGGATGCTGGTTTACTTTTAAATCTGATTTGGTTTTGTTTAGACGTTCTAAGAGCTGCTATAACTAAAGTGTACTGAATTAAACCATGTTATGGGTGGTTAAGAATGTACCAAAAAAGCTTTGCATATCATATTTCCTAAGGCACAATAGATGGATGAGAGGAAAAAACACATTTGAAGTCAAAATATTAAAGATCTTACAAGGGAAGATTCAATATTTCAGGTTTAGTAACAATTGAACAAAATGCAATCCAACATTTCAAGTGTGTTCCTGCAACAAGAAACAAGATCTCGCAGAAAAGATTATCCTCTCCAGAAGTGGTCACATGTCCAAGATTTTGCAGCATGGTCAACCGCATAAAGGAAAACTCTCTAGCAGATTACTATCACCAAAAAAAAAAAACTCACTAGAAGATGGATCCAAGTTAATATAGAAACAAATATTATAACTAAAACTGTTATGAGAATGAGATTTTACCATGAATGATCCCAAAATTTGTAATGATCATTGTGACTGTCCTTTAGTTTAAACACCTTCTGCTTAAAGATTCACAAAAGTAAGAAAGATGAAATGTTACAAGTCCTCTTGGGAAACCTCATCTGTGTGAAACCTCTATGTGAGATTCGTTGGTGATAATCTCAAGTGACAATCTGTGGATTTTAATTGGCAACAACTAATACAAATAAATTGGCCTATCAGGGGTGATAATCCATTTTTTTATATATAACTGAGGATTTATAACCCATACATTAAGCCAGATCAACTCTTAATGGCGTTCTCTTTTCCTTTCCATTCACCAGTTTGCACAATCATCTTCAATCTCAAACCAATACTTTAGCACCAAAGAATCTAGTATCACAATAACCAGACAGAAGATAAAACCCATGACCATATAAAACAACAATTTCTCATATGCAATTTTGTAGCTAAAGATGCCAATCAAGAAAAAGGGTTTTCAAGAGTTTGTTGGTACTTTTTGCGAGTTTTATTTTTTGGGGGTGTAATTTGTAGTTTTCCTTTATTTTTTGGCAGAGCTTTAGGGAACCTCTCATCAGCAGGATGCTTTTCCCTTCTCCATGTACTTTCTTTCTCTTTTTTCTCTTAAAAAAATTATTACCAATAAAAAAATTAAAAATTAAGAAAACAACATCAAGACTTCTTCTTCCAAACACACATAAGCACAGTGAAGGCTCGAGTTATCTACGAAGTTTAATTTTCAGCACAAAAATGAAATTTTGGACACTTCAACCAAACCCACCACATCTACTTGGATTATTAATAAGTATGAAAACAGGTTTAGAAATTGATTAGATCCATCCGCTTATTGACCGATTAATAGAAAACACCAAATATTCCTCTTCCACCAAATGCTACAAACAATAACACATATCAACAAAGGTATTTTGTAGAGCATGAGCATAAGTTATAACTTATAACATAGTCATTGTCAACAGGCAAAAGAATACCTAACATCTAATACTTAAATATAAGCAACTGAGATAAGGACGACCCTCCCTACAAGATGAGCTAAATACACTTGATACTTAAGGGCACTCTTACACTTTGGTAAAATTTTTACTACAACTTATACCAATATACCATCATCAATCCCAAATGCTATCATGATGCAACTTCAAAATTACACCCAGGACTATATGAAGGTCTGGGGTATCTGGAGGGAGAGAAAGCCTAGAGTATTTGACAACAAATTTCAATCTTCTAAGGAGGTGATTGACGATATAATCAAAGAGGTGGGCTTTTGGCTGTTGACTACTCCAGAGTTTAAGGGTTTCCCCTTATCGTTGTTCTTAAAGAATAGGATCTCTTCCCTGGATTGAATCCCTCTCCTACGTAACAAAGAAGTTTTGGCTTGGGTTCCTCGTACCTAAAACTGAATTTTGATGGGACCTCTAAAGGTAACCCAGGTCAAGCAGAGTTTGGTTGAGTTATTCAGAATCAGTCTTTCGATGTGATTCGAGCGAGTTGTGGGCCTTTGGGGATTTGTGATTTGTGAAAGCGAAGGCAATGGCTCTTCTATTGGGGCTTAAGGAGTTGAAGAAGCCTGGGGTGTCTGAGAGTTTGGTGGAAGGCGATTAAGAAACTGTTATAAGTTAGGGTATGGGGAAGGGTGATTGATGGATCGATCCGAGAAATGACTCTTTTCTGAATTAATTCTCTTTCACCCATATTGATAGAAGCCAAATTGTTTGGTGGACTGGCTTGCCAAGGTGTCAGGAATTCGTGGGTTCATTGCGACTCTTGTCTCCAAACGGATGTTCGGGTGGATGTTCTGTAGAGGTTTCTTTTCTTTGTTTGTTTCCAGAGAGCCCAACTTGTTTGTTTCAGGTTCTTGATTAGCTGCCTTGTTGTTGTATTTTAATTTCCTCTTTTTTAATAGAATCGTTAATTATCC
>JAOXJP010000012.1:2434753-2446970 GCA_025762735.1 Platanus orientalis | reverse complement strand
AAGATTGGGAGCAAGGTGACCATCGCCGCAAGATGATAACACCCTCTTCATAATCAATAGGCCCTTTGCACAGCCCCACTCCAAAGCAATCTTTTCCCTGATGAGGTCCCAATCTGCTGGAGCACCCCACACCTCACACATGACAGCCCCTTCTTGTTTCACCCCCACCTCCGTGGCCTTCCTCGGCTGAACCTTATCCTGGATCGTCGGGGGCACCAATGCTTTGAACTCAGAAGGAGGGAGAGCCAGATCCTTTTGGACTCCACCATCTACTGCAAGATGTACGCGATATTAGTCCATCCGGAGAAATCGGAGTCTGCCGGAATGATAATGAACTGGTTTTTTTTCTCTTTTCACCACTCAATGATCTTGATAAACCATCCCCATGAGTTTGATCCCCTCATGAGAAAAATTGTATCACCTTTTGAATGGAGGGTTTCTCAGAAGGCAACATCCTGGCGAGCATCCTTAGCCTGATTCAAGAACGCAATCACCCTGTCGCTTAGGTTACTGTCGAAACTTATTGCATGTGGTCTCCCCTTGGCTCTCTCCGTGATGGAGAAACTCCCAGGCCCCTGAAACTCATCAGTCCAAATCTCAAAAGATTTCTGCTCTATGTTTAAGAAGCGTTTCATGATGATTCTTAAACTCGCCGGAATAGCACCATTATCATTTCTTGTGACAACTCATAATATAATCGGGACTCCATCAGCCCTTGTAATAGTGTTAAACTCAGCCTATAAAGTGTTGTCTGAGTTTTAACCTGAGTGACACTTGTTCTATCAGTCCAAGAACTCCTTGTGTTAACCTCACTGCCTACTAAACAGCCATCTCTAGCTTGTGTGTGCATCAATTTTAGCTTTCTCTATTGTGTGCTGCATCACTTTATCTACAAAAAATATAAAAAAAATAAAATAGTAGAGATCAAGAAAAAGCAGCTTAAGGGATGTGTCCACACCAAACAACCTGCAAAACCTCACCTCATCCCCCTTTCTGATCTTGAAGCATATACTTTAATCAAACTATTGTATATTGTCGAAACACGTTTATAGTAATACCCCATAGCTATTAGAAACAATGTTGGTGCTAGTTTTAGTTTCAGCACCCATATTTCTTTTTTTCTTTATCCCCCTTTAAGATAAAGGATAATGATCCTTCCTAGCGAAATCAAAACATTGCGTCTTAGTCCTTTCTTTCCGAAAAATGACTCTATGATATCCTAGCTTAAAGCGAATAGAAGCTACCTGAACAAAAGAGAACAAAATCTCAGTGCAATTTAAAGCTCGAAAATCTCTTTAAATTTTACCATGAAAACCTTTTATGATGATAAAAGTATAAACCCTTTATCATATATGAATATCAATAAAGAAAAAAAAAACAAACAAATTAATGCATCCAATTGAGAGTTCAAGGTTGTTAATATTCTAGCCTAGATCTGTCAAAGTTTTGAAAAATTCAGTAGAATTAAAATAAAAAGTGAATAACTGAATTCCAAGAATAATTAGCAACAAAGAGTGGCATTCTATTTAAAATTTCAGCCTAGACTTTTTGAAGTTTTTTAACATTCAGTAGAGTTGACAAATAAAAGTGAAAAAATGGATCCTAAGAATCATTAGTGACAAAGAGTGACATTATATATAATATTTTAGCCTATACTTCAAGTTCTGTAACATTCAGTAGAAGGTGAAGAGATGGATTCTGAGACTCAGTAGCAGCAGAGAGTGAGCAATTATCGCAGCAGTAAAAAGATTTAAAAAAAGCATAAACTTCAGAGAAATCAGATGGAAAATGCTTTTAATCAGTTAAATATGACTCAAAAAAGTCTCACCCAAAACACAATATGTAAATGTGACAGCTTGAAATGTATAAACCTGCATTTTTGTATGATGACCAGTGGTAAGAAGATCCGAGGAAATACTGGTTCTCAATGTATATGAAGTGTTGTGCCGATCTTATTGCTTTTACATATGCTACATGTATGCTCTTGTCTATTTTCAAGTTCTTTCCACATATAAGACTCTGCAAAAAAGAAAATGACAGAACGAAAACTATTATAGTGGCTTCAACTCAACAAAGTTTAAATGAAATAAACCTACGTGCATAAATTGGATCAACACAAACCAATTGAAAATTTAAAAGTAGATATTAAGCTCCATTGAGCAGTACTGAGCATTGCATAAGCCAAGTCAAACAATTATCCATCTCACCTGTGCCTCAGCTTCTTGAACTACTTTTGGGAATCCTTTTACTGATCCTGAATCGATTGACCGAAATACCTAGCAAATGAGAGTACAACACCAATTAAGATTCAAATTGAATATTTAGGCAGAACACAAATTGAGCTGTGTGTGTGTGTGTGTGTGTGTGTATCTCTGTGTGTGTGTGTGTGTGTGTGTGTGTGTCTTCTCTCCAACCTGCACATGCCAATTCTCTGGATTGTCCTCTTCCGAAACACGTACATTATGATCCCCATCAGGAACAGGAGAGGGAGTCAGTATCCATGAAATGCGGTCTAGCTTAATCATTGCATCATCTTGCCAATGTGTGACTTTTTTAATTCCAAAACCTCTCCATTTTGTAGCTTTTCTCCATCTTTGCTCAAAATTTTTCATTATATCATATGCAGCAGGACCCTCAATTTTACAGTGTAAATCATGCCATGGTTGTCTGGGTCCTCCAGCACAAGACTACATATTTTATCAGGAATAGAACTGTCAAAAATAAAGATCTCAAAGGGAAACAAATATTTAAGATGTCTACTGCAAATAATGCCTTAACCATGAAAAAACACATAAGATAACTTGAAAAACACAAATGCAGCCTTCAGCAAATACACACTGACACTGAATAAAGAGTTGGTAAAATGATATAGTACTTTAATCACCTTCCAAGATCCAACTCAAAGAGAATACAATGAATAGCTTGATAGTTTTATAGGGTATAAATACAATGAACAGCCTAATAGTTATATAAGGTATAAATATGAATAAGCAAAAAAGTCTGACTTCAAAATGTTGAGGCCATCTCTGGGATTAATAATGCAAATTATCAACAACCTGTTTTGACATAATGAATACCATTGACACGGGCCAAGGATGTGTTAGCCCTGTTTTGCAAAATAATAGCATGTATGGTTCTGCATCCACATAATATTTTTGCTAAGAAATAACAGTCTTCTTTTCATTGAAAACTATTTAATAAAGATTTATTATTTCACTTGCCACTTTTTTAAGCAAGTAACAGATCTATATTGCTAATAAAGGAAAAAAGCTCTGTACAAAGCACTTGCAACTAAGACAACTAAACTGGCAACTAAAGGCTGCTATACAGTGGAAAAGCTGATAATGAGATAGTTCACAACATCACCGTCTGCTGAGCATAACAAACAAGGAAAAAGCACAATCTTTCTCCTACTAAATAGATGATCGACCATCAAAGTACTATCGAGGGAGAATTCCACATGAAAAATCCTTCTTGGATGGAATAAAAGAAGCCCACAATAATTGGACAAAGCAGGGATGATAAAACAGATGAAGTGTCTGATATGGCTGGTGAGGTGCTGCTAACAGAGAATCCGTGGTGGAGGATGATCCCAATGAACCGGTTGCCCATCCACTCAACCGCCATTCCAAATAGGGAGGAGGGAGAGATGATGCAAAGAAGAGTTCAACAGATTTTGTCATTCATTCATGTGGGATGCTGTATAGGAAGGAGAGCTCAATAGGATTAGCCAGCCTTGTGGAATGCTGTAGCCAGAGCCAGTGCACATTCGAATTACAATTGAGTTGATGTTAGCCCCATTATTATTCCAGAGGAACTCCGGAGGTAAATCCAAGAGTTATCATTTGTTTTGCGAGCAACCCCTGAATGTTCCTTTGCTGGTATGCTTTGCACCAATGCCTTGAGGAAGCCATTATAAGTCAGGAACCAGTATTCTTTCCTACTTTATCACTATTGGATTAGAGACTAAGATAGCTATCTTTCAAACCTTTTGGCAACTGGCAAGCAGGCAATGTCTAGGTTCTCCAAGTGACCTCACAGTCCTAGAACACACCAGAAATGTATATCTTGACAAGTCCTAGCTCATAACATTCCATAGAAACATCACAAAATTGATGCTCAAGGTCATCTCTATTTTGCCAGCAAATATAATTTAGAAGGCTGAGAAAGGGAGAGAAAAATAAAATCAAGGGAAACAGAGTTTTGTTCAAAAATCCCTATTTTTTTTGGGCATGAAATAAAAACAAGGAGAATATAAATATTTCCTAAGCTCGATAAAAAACGGTAATATATGACCAAAAATATAAAAATGTCAGTAATATTTCAATGCAACTCTACACAAAAATTCTATTTTCATGGATATTTTACAAACATTTCAAGAAAATAGAATCACTTCATGGAAATCCTAAGATACTAGAAAACAAATTCTCATTGTGAGAAATCCATTTTCCTGATGTCCTTTTTATCTCAAACATTGAAGGGAATGGTTTAGTTTGACTAGCGAAAAAGTGACCATGTTTCATAGCATGATGACTTGGCCCAAGTACGACAGATATGTGGGGCTGCAGCATTATGGTCACCCTGTTAATGATGGGGATGAACCACTATAATAGTTTTCATCAAATTTCATGCATAAACTCAAAACACAAAAAATATGAAATAAATTCAAATAATGGATATCTTTGATACTGAAGAAATGGGGTACAACTCTATGATTTTTACACTCTTTTACAAAAGAGTAAATATTTAATTCTCGTCGATGAAACTCTAAGAGCCAAACGGGATATTTCTCAGATTCAAGTGTTGATGGGTTTGATTGTAAATGAGTCAGCTTCTTTTTGGGGCTTTGCACTTGAGATGAACATGACGAACTTGCTCTTAGGGCCAGATTTGTGGTGTGTTTCTGAGATTGTAAGAAGTCTTCATCTCTTTGACAGTGAACTGTGGCTGATGGAAAAGATGGAATGATGACTAAATGATGAGGACATGGGAGGCAAGGTGGGACCCACACATGGTCCTAATGGAGTCCACACGTGAAGATGTACAAGAAGACACATGGAGGATGCTCATGGTCATTCAATGGAAGCTCAAGTTGCTGATTTTAGTGATTTTATCAAAGTTTTATTGTGTAATTTAATATTTTATTAAGTAATAGAGTTGGGACATGTTAGCAATTTTTATTATTGGTTTTTATCAATTTTGTAAAGCCCATCCTGTACGAGAAATAGGGCTGGTCAACCACTACAAGAGAGCCACACGATTTGGCCTCTTCTATAAGGTATTTAGCAAGTCTATTTTATTAAGTTTTAGCATAGGTTAGTTGCTATGGTAGGAAAGTCTATTTTATTCCAAATTTGAATTGTAAAATGAGGATTTTCTCAGCCAAATCTAGGCCTATAAGAGAACCTATTCTCTTCCTTAATTTTTCAATGAATATGGAATATAGTTTCAATCTTCTCCGTCTTACACGAGTGAGTGTTCTTCTCCCTCAAGTTTGCCTTAGCTTGAGGCTTGGTTAGGGATTAACCATGTGTGGGTCAAGGATTTTCCCACAAGGTATATATTTATCTTCTTCTTTTCTTTCTCCTTCTTCTTTGTTCTTTCTTGCTATTTTTCTATTTTCACCACTAAAAGACCTTGAAGATGTTTTGAAACCCAAATCTGCAGAACCTGTTAGTAACTCATCACCCAACCTTTTCCTTGATGTTAACCTCCATCAAACCCTAACTCTATTCATTCCATAATCCTTGCAGCAGCATCTCTTCAAGATATACTTCTCTATAATCCTATGGCTCCCTCATCTCCCTGTCTTTCTCTGTTTCTGTGCTGAAAACTAATAAACCAAATGGTTTAAACCCTGCAGCAGCCTTAGTCCTCTCATTTGGTTGTTTTCCCTGAGTAATGTCATCCTGGAAATCATCAGCACAATTAATTCTAACCCTGAACAAAGAGCCTGTGGTTCAAGCCTTTAAACATCATAAACTTGTTTCCAATAACCTGTGTTCTGTCTTATTCTAGTTTCAGTCCTTAACACAATTGTTCAATCTCTGCCTGCTGATCAAACACCAGGTAAAAGACTGCCCAGCATATGCTTATTAGATACATTGGTTGCTGTTTTGCATATTAATATTACCTAAACAGCATTCTGTCTAGTCCCTATTGAACCTTTTCAATCCTGAGAATCACATATTGTTGTGATGAACCCTAATCTTGTTTTATCCCCCAAACAGAACTTCATTACCACACCAATTTGGTCCTGCATAGACTACCCAAAACCATAGATCTGCCCTATTCTTCCAGCCATTTGAACTTATATAAAATGGGTTTGTATGCATTGATGGTTGTGCTGATTTCTCTAACCTGAAAATCTTCTTTGCATCTGAGTTCACACATGTGTGCTACATCACTAAAGCTTTAGTTGTATGAAGGCCTTTAAGATGCATTGGACTTGGAGTGTTGGTTCCCTTTGGGAATCTCCTTGACGTCTTCCAAAAGGTCCCCATATTATGTAGATGGAGTGTATTTATAGACTTGGTAGGATCCATCCATAAGCCTGATTGGGTATTGATTAGATGCCCTTGCCCTTTTAGTCTTAACTGATTGGTTGCTATTTCCTCATTAGAAGAAAAAGAGATTTATTAAATTTATAATATTCGATGAGTGGTATAGCTTTCCTTTGAGAATCTGGGTTTGAATTTATTCAAATATCTCTCATGTGGGTCCCATGTAGGCTGGGTTTTAGGCTTGCTAATGGTTTGAGACATGGCTCGGTCGTCCATGGGTTATTGTTTAAACACCCAGACCCAGGCCTAATGGACTTGTCCATGTAACTAGGCCTAATTAATAAATTTGAGGCCTGTGTATGACTTTGGGTCTTTTCTGTACATTTGTGAGGGTGCAGGCCCTTAATTGTAGTTTGTGCAAAGTTTAGATGCCTATGTTGTTTTAACACATCATATATTTTAAATATAATGTTACCTAAAGAGAGAGAGAACTTTTCCCTCTTTGTAGATCTCTTCTTTCTCTCCTCTCTTTTACCTTCTTTTCCCTTCTTCTTCCTTTTTCTTATTCCTTTCTCTTCAGTTTTTGACATGACAACTGATGCAGCCTGGCCATTTTAGTTATACAAGAACAGATCTAAAGGAACTCACCTTTCAATTCAAGACGTGTCTAAATGGCTTAAATCGAGTTTATTAGAGGGGGAGGCTAAATTCGGGTGTAATAAATGCTTTAAAAGGTAGTTAGGGTGTTTCTTAGGTTTTTTACATTTAAAAAGATGATAAGTCAACTGGGGGTAGTTTTTTGAGGAAAGATATTTTATGCTTGTTAGAAAAACCATCTTCTCCTTTACTCGCATTGCTTTGCTTCAAGAAGATATTAGGGATTTGGATCTAATTATCCAATGTTTTCCAATCTGATTCGTTTCTCTCTGGTTTCATGTATTAGCATTCATCCTCATTTGTCTCAGTTCATGTCAACTTATTGGTTCAGAAGCCTCTAAGCATATAAACAGTAAGGCTACTAGTTTTTTGCTTTTTGTCTATCCAGTAAGGTGGTAAGTGATACTTGTTATAGGTCTTTTCTCTCTTTTAGGAAGTATGAGTTGCCAAAGTATCACCCCAATTCTCCTTGCCTTCATTGCTTTTTCTTCCCACTTCCTCTTTTCATCAATTGCTAGTATTGCCAAATCTATCAACTGTGTTACTACCTTCTTGTTCTCCTTTCAACATCCTATTCAAGGGTTGGTGATGAGAAAAATTGCCTCTTTTATCTTTCTTTGCTCTTTTTTTATTTTATTTTTTTAATTTTTTATTTTTTTGGGCGAGGAGGTATAAAAGTAAGATATCATGTTTTCCCTGCTAATAATGTGACAAATATACCAATGTAGAAAGTAATAAGAGCTGATTCCTCAGTAATATACGGAACCTAGAGCAAGCTATCGACTGCAATTTGCATAAAATGCTTTGTCAAAAAATCAATCCCTCAGATGTCTTTAATTGTTCATGTATAGTGCAGTCCCTTTCCCAGTTTAAAGATTTTAAAATTACACCCACCCTTTATTACTAGAACGTTAAAGATCCTCTCCAAGCCTTGATCTCTACATTAAATAGAGACCAGTATTCATGTCAAAGAGGGAAAATATAGTTTAATCTCCTACCATCTATACAATTAAGTGAGAAAAGGCAAGGCTTTCATAATCTATGGGTCATATATATATTTTGCAAACCCAAACATTTAAATGCAGAGAATCATTAACATAATCTAAAAATAACCACAAAAATAAAATCCCCCGTCAAACTACATGCACTTTTCATTGCAAATAAAATCCAATATACTCAGATAAAACCACAAAGCAGTTTTTAGAGGAGACATTAACAATGAAGTCAAATCTCATCATATTCAACCAGGGAAAGCATTAAACTTCATACTGGTTGCACTGAACCAAACATGTAAGAGGGAATATCACCTACTTATTTTTCCGGAAATCCACATCATATTACATGCAATTATTCTTCAACACCCGATAAGCACCCCATTTACATAAAATCATAGGGAAACTATTGCATATTGATGGTTTTAAATCTCAGCATCAAATTATACGAAGGCCATGCATTAAAATGTAAAAAGAGTTTCATGGAAGTGTCACAGGAGATGTAACATGTTATAAACACTTACCGGAAATGTAGGGTTATGAAAATCATTTGCAAAGACATTGTCAAGATCACTAAAAAGCCTATGCTGAGGAGTGTCATATCGACCATCACATAGATCAAGACCGCCAATGAAAGCAGTTATTTTCCTGTTATTTCCAGCAGCCTGGGTGTCAAGAAGCACACACTTCTGATGGTGTGTAAAGAGAGTTCCCACAACCTGGACTAGAAATGTCCATTCAAACATGTGAATACTTAAAAAAATGAATAAACTTACACATTCTGTTATTACCATTATTATTATAAAATAAATGGTTAGTAATGATGGAAGAAACTCCTTTATAAATTAGAGAACTGCCAAATATATTAACAAAACACTGCATGTTTTCTTATTACTACGAATTTTATTCCTTAACTCCAGAAGAAATGTTTCTATACCTGCTGCTTGAAAATACTAAGCTTATTGCTGGCATAACGGGGAGAAAGCACACAATGGATACTTGAGTGTTTGAAGAACTTTCGAGTTTCTTCATCATGAGTTTCCATGACACCTTCCTGCATTCAATCCTATTCTTTATTAAATCGTATATTTATCTACAAATAATCTCAGTATGGTGCTCAGAATTATCAGCTAATAATTAACAGATTCAAATTCATTAGCACCCTACTTAATCACAACTGTTGCTGCATAAGTGGGTGCACATGTATATATGAACAATCATAATATAAAATGATCATGCATATTTAAATAATAATAATAATAATAATAATAATAATAATCAAATATGTTAGCATAAAATTGCCAACCCACGGAAATGGAAAACAGCAAAGCCACTCTTATTGACCAAAAAATCACACTAGATGAATACCACTGAAAAAACATATTTCAGACAATGCAATTCCAGCTTTAATGAAAAACTACAAACAATGTTCATTAAAGAAGTAAAATAGATTATTACCGTTTTTAAAAAAAAGCTGTCATGTGAGGTTTTGTCATCCCAAATTAGCATAATCACACGGACTCCTTCCTGTGACTTGTACTTCAACAGTTCACCAAGGGACAGCTCTCCTCCAGGGGGTAACGGCTTTGTTGGTTCCCTTACAAGCTTTACAGGATGGTATATGGACCATCCAATAATATAAATCAGGTGGTGAGCTTCCAGTATAGCATGGCAGATGTCTTCCCAACATTTACCTTGCTGAAAAACTTTTCCATCATCTAATAGGATCTCAGGTAGCATGCCATCAGGCACATGAGCATCTTGATAAAGAGTCACATTCCCTCCTTTACGGAGTGGAAAATATGTATTAGGCACTCCTGAGCAGTCCGGCCCAGCACCAACACCATCTCTGTATAAAGGGTCCTCTCCAATAGGCCTAAATTGCAAAGAAAGATGCAATTCAGGATAAGGTTTCAGTGGATTACCATATGGACCGACAACAGGGAACCAACCATTGATTTTGTCACCCTGTAGAATTTTCTCTACAGATATCCCCACCACTCCAATAAGCTGAGCCCCAAGAACATCATTATCCTTAACCTGAAATTCCACTTTTTCGATAGGGTGAGCCACTGGTACACAAAAATGCTCATCCCATGATGGGTTCTCACAATTGGCAATTACTCTGGTTTGAGCTACCGTTGCCCCTGCCAGGCAAACAGACACATAAGGATCGCTGGTAATAATATTATGCCCACTCTTATTCTTATCTTTTCTCCCAAAGGGAGATGCACAAGCTCCAAACATTGTAAAACATCTTCTCATCCTCTCAGACATTAAATCCATATTTGGAAGAGATCTTGCTTCCAAAATCCACAAATCCAAATTGCCATGCAAGAATATGGTCTTCTCAGAAACTCCAGTTCCCTTCCCCACACTCTCTTGTGCATGATTTGATCCACCACTGGCCATGAGAGCAAAGGATGGAAGAGATTACACAAACACAGTTTGTAATATATCCAATTTTTCTTGAAGATAAATTCATATATTAATGAATCAAAACCTAACATCTGGTTACAAGTAGTCCTTAAACAATAATTTGAAATCCATCTTATGATCAGTTTTCAACAACACTGCACAGAGATAAGAGGTACTATAGTCAACGAAAGTGAATTTCCCACTTGTATGCACACAAATTCACTGCAAGATATTCAGAACCAGCATTTTGAATCCATACTTAAACCACACTAACTTCATAACACAATCCAAGTGTGAACCACAGAAGAGACTAACAGCTCGTCATATTGCGGTATGAAAGACTTAATAATAGTTCACATGTCATCCAGTGCTTAAATCTGAAAGCTCATGAACTTAAATATGAAGAGAACAACTCTAATACATTTTGAAAATCAATCCATCCTCTCCACCATTTCAGACAAACAGTTCAGCACACAAGAAACCCCTATATCTATTGTATCCATAAAAAACTACAACCCATAAGCTCCACTCTCTGATTTAACTAACCCAAGAACCGACTGCTCCCCTGAAATACCAGCAATGGGAAATAAATCAGATTAACACATACACTACTAATTTAAATAAAAAAAGAAAAAGAAAAAGAATATAACCTTCTGCTTACACATGCATAAATGCACACACACACACACACACACAGAATTTGTATGTACTGGTAAGCATGTGCATTTAATCTCCAAGTTAGTTAACATGCCCAAGAATGAGAATTTCAGAGATACTAGTACTGATACTCAAATTCAAGAACTCTATCAATCATTTTAACAATCTAAATCCGGACAAAAAAAAGACTAGATTTAAATAAGAATTTTAGATATAATTATAGTAGAATGTCTTGCTAAATAACAAACCAAATATATTAAATGTTGATCAAAAGGAGGATTTCACTTGTGTCAGAGTTTGGGAAAGCTATGGACATGTGGATTAAAATGCATATTCATTGGTTATGAGCTAGAAATTAAATTGCGGCCATTTTTAATTTCTAGCATATGAACCTGTGTCAAGGTGAGAAGATTAGTTGTTGAACCAGATAGTAGTGTAGATGCTAAAAAACTGCCTTCCCTCGCCTAAACATCAGCAACCATAAACTTAATCTAAGCACAAGACAATGAAAAAGAACATATAATTTTGTCAACATGGTTGACAGTTCAGATGATCTTGTAGTTATACTGAAGCCACAAAATCTGGCAACCATGAAAAAAATAAAAACTAGTTCTTGATGAAGGGAATAAGTTGATTCAAATTTTTTTTGAAAAAAAAAAACAGAGGATACTCATGGAACCTCCTTGATTTAAAAACTATGAAGTGAGGAGGGGTTTCAAAGAAAAAAATTAACAATAATAGAATTATGTTAAGTAACGATGCTCATCATTGTATCTAAAACAGGTTGTAATACTATGTTATCTTAATGAAATTTCAATCAATTACTTATCAAAAAATAATAATAATAATAGAACTATGGGAAACTAAAGAAAAATAGAATAGAAGAATTTGAAAACATAGCATGACTGTGGGGTGAGTTGACTAGGCGCATACAGGAGGAAGTGCCATGGTGTATGCTATTTGCTGATGATGTTGTGTTGATTGATGAGA
>JAOXJP010000012.1:2424620-2434653 GCA_025762735.1 Platanus orientalis | reverse complement strand
AGTTTTCAAAGTTCTATAGCTTTGGGTCTAGTTGGTAAGGAGTTTTAGAGGGTTTTTTGCACACTAATTTTATAATTTTGTCGGGCTGGACGCCCCACCTATTGGAGCATATAAATAATTCTTGTAACTCTAGTTTTAGGAGAAGGAATGAATATTGAATATTGGCTGCCACTGCTGTTTGATTGAGTGATTTCCAAACCCTAAGAATGATTCCTAGGAACCATAGAGTGATTCTAGGTGATTTCTTTTCTTTATCTCTTCTATTTCTTAGCCTTTTCATCCATAAAGCAAGCATCCAATGAATTCTTTTGCATCATAAATCATCCATATGGCTGCAAGATAAGTCTCTCTTGAAGTTTAAAGTTTTTTTTCCCTTAATTTCCATACAATTATTGGTTTAGTTTTCTAAATTCTACTCTGCTGGATTTTCTAAGACCAGACATGAGTTTTGCTTGTTTCATATACTTTTACATATCTGTTTGTAATGAAACTTGGATCGTTAAATCTTCATTCATGACCATATAATCCCGCAAAGTTTCACATTAATTGAAGAAGCCTAGCCCTATTTCTGTGGTGCCCTAATTCTGTCCAACAATTAGAATTTCTAAATTTTGTCCTTAATCTGTTTAGTCCATATTTTGAGGGTTACTTCCAGCTTATTTGAACCTTGTCTAGATTCCTCTTGGGTCCATGATGACATTTGAGGCCCTAGGCTATCCCACATCATAGATGGTGAGAATGGCTCTCCATCGGGCAAAGATCTGTTTAGATGCAAGATTGTTGACTTCTTTTTTCAAGACATCCTTTGCCAATCTAAAATCAATTCTCAATATCATTTATAAGATCGGACTGATGTATTTATACATGAAACAATAGCAAGAAATTGTTTTTCAATAGTGGAATATTGTAATTGAGTACCGTTCCATTGAGTTTAGGGTACTTTACCAGTTGTTGAGTGTGGCCTTACTTCTGTTTAAGAATGCCTTCAAAGCCTTTATCAGTCGAGTCGGTCTCTACCATCTTGAATGCTATATGATTGGCTAGGTTTAGGCATGGTAGGGTTTTTACCCTAACTGCTTCAGTGTGTTTGGAAGTCCATTCTGAATTGTTTTTCATTAATCATAGGTAAGAATAGCTCTATCGACAGCTAGATGTTCTAGCAATTGGAAATATAGTTGAGACACCCAAGAAACCTTTAAAGTTGGTTCATGTCCAGAATTTTATTTGGGAATTTTTCTGCAAATTAAATGACTCAGTGTATTGGGGTGATAGCCCCCCTAGTTATTGATGCTCAAGAAAGTGGAGATTAGTCTGGAAGAATTTTATCTTCCTTTTTGACACAACTAGATCCCTTTTTGTTTATCATTTAAACAAATTTATATAGATGCTTCCAATCTTTTTTTTTTTTTGGTTTTAGAAAAAAATTAAGACATCTTGTACTCATTTTTCATTTCGATCTTTTTTTCCCTATTGTTTTAGAGACTTGTAAAAGCCCCTCTCTTCTGTGATTTGTATTCTGACCCATTGATTGTCAAATTTTTGATAAAGACAACCCTACCATGCGGTTAAGTAAATAGAGAAAATCTGCGGTTGGTTAATGGAAGAAAAAGAGACCAGACTATTCCTTTTAGACGACAAAACTTAAAACCCTCGCATTCCCAAAGTCTAAGATTATAATCTCTCTCTCTCTCTCTCTGTTTCTCTCTCTCTCTTCCATTGATAAAAATTCAGTTATTTTCTTGCATTTTTCAAGGTTCATGCGGCTATACAAAGTACAAACAGACATGAAAACAATTTTATCAAATTGAATGATTATTATAAACATTATTCATGTGATTTTGATGTTTTGATCATCCAAAGATAGGCAAGCAATTGAACTGTGAGAATTGGTGGCATATATATTTGCATGGTTTAAATATCATTATTTGTGTATGTATTGGTGATCTGTGACCCCTTCTTAGGATATGTATCGCAAATTATATCATTATTGTTGACTGTGATTGAAAAAATAAGAACTCAAGGACACGTTAATAATAATTATGTTTTAATGCTTAGATAAGTTAAAATATGATCTTTCAAGCTGTAATATTACCATTTGAAGTTTATGTTATAACCTTGATCGTAAATTTGCCTTCGTATTGTTGTTAATAGTAATGCATATTTCTCTGACAGATGTACAGTAAAATCTCCTAGTCAGTCTGCCATGGACACTTTAATATTAAAATGTAAAAGTGCAAAAAAGCCACTGGTGGTGGCTGGATGTGTGCCTCAAGGGAGTCGAGATTTGAAGGAGCTTGAAGGGGTTAGTATAGTTGGAGTACAACAGATTGACCGAGTAGTCGAAGTCGTAGAAGAGACTTTGAAAGGTCATGAGGTCCGGCTTTTGAATCGCAAGACATTGCCTGCACTTGACCTTCCTAAGGTATGGGCTTATAAATCCTATGTGGGTTTCACTTTGGAGTCACATCTGCACTTTATTGGCTTTTCTTCCTAATACTCTATACTCAGTTGGATTTTCAATGATTTTAATGATTTTTTTTTTCCTTTTGGGAAGGAGTTTCATTTAATGCCATTCTTCTTACAGGTGAGAAAAAACAACTTTATTGAGATTCTTCCGATTAATGTTGGTTGTTTAGGTGCTTGCACTTATTGCAAGACCAAGCATGCTCGTGGGCATTTAGGGAGCTATACTGTGGACAGCCTTGTAAGTACCCATTGAACTAGCATATGATAATTGGTTTTAGTTTGTGGCTATTTGCTTCATGCTTTTCAACACATGGTGCAGGTAGAGCGCGTACGAACTGTTATGGCTGATGGAGTGAAGGAGATATGGTTAAGCAGTGAAGATACTGGAGCATATGGTAATTTGTAATGATATTTCTAACAGTTCTTACTTATGCATGGCTGATAAAAGAAAGTACTTGGTGATTTGAAGTGTTCTATTTTGTTTTTTGTTTTTTTGGTTGGAAGTAAATTTGGCATCGCTTATATTAATTAATGAGCAAACAAGTTTCAAGGGTCTTCTTGATTCTTGTTGAAATGGTTATCTCTTCCTTGGGGGCACCTAATAGCACACCCAGATTTGGATAGAGCATGTTTATAGAAACATGAAGAAGAAGTATTCTAGAATTGGTAATTTTTAAAACCTATAAGGAAATAAGGACCTTAATGTTCTGCTATGCAAAACCAATTACAGCCTATTGTGATGAACAACAATGTCTTTTTGGATACATGTTAATGTGCAGCGATTACTGTTTAAGTTTGTAACAACATGCTACTCTAAATACACTAGACAAAACTTCTAGTCACATAATATTGATTCAAGAGTTTTGTGGATGTTGTGGATACATGCTCATCAACTTCATTTGTACCTAGTCTTAAGAATCATATTCTTATCATAAACTATCTCAAGTAAGAAAAGTAAGAAGGGAATCTTTTTTCCCAACTTCTTACTATTATAGTTTATTTATTTTTCAATAATAGAAAACTATAAAAGTAAGATTGAAATTTTCAAGTACCAATGCACCATAGCTGCATAATAAATAAAAGCTGCACCAAGCAGTAGACCCGACGTATAATAGGATGGGATGCACAACATCATATTTGCTTGAACTATGAAAGCATTAAAAAAAGTAAATCAGAAACAAGCATCACTGTCCTATTATCATTTTGTATGTAGCATATTCTCAAGTTTCGCTAAAGTAATATACAAATAAAGAAACCAACCCATTACCCATTACTAACATCCTTTTTTTAGCCAATATGTTTTTGGATTTAAATCAGAAACTAAACAGATAATGATGCAGCATACAAGGGTGCCACAGGTTAGATAAAGATTGGGTTTGGGTTTATAAGTCAAGGCAGCAAGGAACGGCAGCCTGTGGAGGGTTATTTATATGTGTGGGTTTGGTTCTTGGATGGAAACAGCCAGAGGATATTACTAGGGGTCTACAGCAAGGCTTATGGAAGGGGTTAATGGAGTTAAAAGTCAAGAACATCAAAGAAGTTATGGGTTTAGAATCTGCCGCAGGTAATGGAGACTTGGTTCTTGTGGGTTTTATGATTTGGATCAGAAACATGGAGAAATTTTGGTTTGGGAGTGCCGCCAGGTTGGAAGAAAAGAGGAGAGTTGTTCTGGTGAAGTAGGACAGCAAAGAAAAGAATAGGGAAGAGGGTTGTAGATTTGGGTTTCAAGAATCCAGACAAGAAGGGTTCTTGATGAGATGCAATGGATCTTTAATCGGAAGACAGCAAATAAATCAAGAAAGAGAATGGGAAGAAGAAGAAAGATAAACAAAGAAGGGGACAAGGGATAAAGAAGTACCTGTGTGTGAGGTAATCACCTACCATCACAGCCCATGGATATCACCATCCTTGGGTTCAAGGTTTGGCACAAGAACCTTGAAGAGAAAGCTTCACTCGTTGGAGAGGAAAACCAACCAATATTCTTCATCTTTATTCATTGAAAATAAAAGAGGAGAATGGGTTCTTTTATAACCCACAATTCCTACTAAGTTTCCCCCTTACAAAATAATTCTAACTTAAAAGTAAAGAAACTTTCCTACAATAGCTTTAAGATTTACCTAAGACTCCTATCAAAACTTGCTAAAACACATAACAAAAGAGGCCAAATCATGTGGCTAAAGTGAAGTGGTTGACCAGCCCTATTTCTTCTTATAATAGGTGCTTTACAAAATTGACCAAAAACAATAATGATAATTCCTAGCATGTCCTAATTCTAATTCTTCATAAAATATAAAATAAGACAATAAAAGACTCTACTAGACTGATAATCAGCAATATAACCCTCGTAATGTGATTCAATCTTTTCTCTTCCATGTGTGTCTTCTTGCTTGGACCCCCCACCAAAGCCATATGTGGGTCCCACCTGGCTCCAATGTCTGCATCAGTAAACATGGGTAATATCAAGCCAAATGATGGGGATCACGGACAGAAAGTGAGCTCCACATGGCTAAGTGGGCCCTACCATGAATGTCACATGGAAGGAGACCACCTTCAATGGGGTGTGGTTGTATTATGTTGATCTTAGTCTTTCTAAAGTCCAAAAACTAGCAATTTTCAGTCTATGGGTATTTCAATAATTTTTAGTTAAGGATATTTTAGTAATTTTGAAAGGGCGGCTTGGCCCAACGGTAAGGCTTACTGTTAGCGTCCTTGGTGGCACGGGATCGAGTCACAGAAACAGCCTCTCCAGAAATGGGGGTAAGGCTGTGTACATCTTGCCCTCCCCACGGGAGCCTCGTGCACTGGGTCGCCCTTTTTTATATTTTAGTAATTTTCTAGTCCAACATTAAACTTTTTTTTTGTGTGATATAAGATTATTTTTCTTTTCTGGTTAGGTTTTTCTTTCTAGAAAATGATAGAGTGTTTTCCTGTTTTAGTTGGAATCCTTTCCTATTTGTTAGGTTTTCTGTTTTAGAAGGAAGTAGTGTGTACTTTTTTTTTTCTATTTTGGTTGGGATCTTTTTTTTTTTTTTTTTAAGGAAGTGAAGCGTTTTCTTATTTTGGGTGGATTCTGTTTCTATTTTGTTTTTTGTTTCCTCTTTTAATAAGAACTAGAGGGTTTTCCCTTTTTTGTTTGTGCCTCCTGGATGTCCAGTACTTTGGCCTATAAATGCAAGTATATTCTGTTGAATTAAATCAATTAATGAAAAGTATTGAATAATGCCCTTTTGATCCTTGCTTCGGTGGACTCCCAAGGTACTGCTAATGGTGGATTCCATTAATGACAATTGTGGTGGATTCAATATTCAAGGTGGCCTCCTTGAACCTCTCATATTCTCCGATCTTCTTTTGTTATTTTCTGTTATAAAGTTCTGTAAATTCTAATTTCTTAATTTCTTAATCTTTTTCTTTAAAATTTCATATACCCTATTTCAATTTTATTAAATCAGAACCCTACCATTCAACCCCATCACTATTCTCTGTAGTGCAGTCCTAGATTGCTTAAAGCTGTAGGCTGGTCCTACATTACCAAGTAAAGAAGATTGAAAGAAGAATCCAATTTTTTTTCTTTTTCTAATGGGGTTTGTAGTAGGTAAAACAATAATAGTATAAAAGGTACTTCTAGCCAATACAATTGCATCTACTAAAAGTAAACAAAATAATAATTATTGATCACATACACTTGGATGTATCTGTGTTATTTTTTATGGTGGATTTGAAAGGTTAATCTGTTCACCGTATAGTAATTTTTCAATTGTTTCAGGGTAATAAAATAATGAAAAAATAACATGTGTTGATTGTTTACCTCAATACCCAAGATTTCTATTTTAAACCCTATGTGTGCAAATCTGAATTGTGAAACTTTATCTTCAATATCCAGACACCAATACCATTTCTTCTCCTTTTTCAATAGATAGTTAGAGTTTGTGACCTAGGGTTCTATTTATAAGACAAATAGAATAGTGGATGTAAACACCCTTAGCATCACACACTGGGTATATATGATTTACCACCCTTCACACCCCACTGATCTGATTTCCTAGTAGTTATCATCTTTGGGAACTAATTTACTGATATATGACCCTTCAAACTCTTTCTTGAAGTACCAAAGTGCATTGGGACTTCTTGCACAACCAGTACACTCTAAATAAACCAAAACATATCCCAAATAATTAATTTTCAAAGTCAGAAAAATTCGTAATTTTTCAATTACAAATTTTCATAGAAAATATCTAAAAAGCATTTTTAAACATTACAGTGAAAAAATGTAAAAAAATATTGAAAGGAGTATTTTTTTTTAATTATCAGTGTTTCCAGTTCATCATGTCCCGTGGATAAAATTAATTTTCAAACCTCTTAAAAAATGTATAGGTTATTAAAAAATATTTCAAAATCCTAAAAATCATTTGAGTATTGGGGATCTAATAAATGTTAAACTGTTTGTTCTTAGTTTCTAATGAGCCCAAACATGACCAAACAAAATAGTATCTATTAAGTAGGTGACACTGTGACTCCCTCGATCGCACTCTATCCAGTGCGACTAAGTCTGGAACAGTTACTACCCAAAAACAATTGACTGAGTATGTATGGTGTCATTGAACACTATGAATCAGAGTAATAATCAATGTCTTTAAGTAAACCTAGACTCCGAGTACTAAGTTTGTATTATTAACTTTCCCTTTCTAGAGTGATTTCGCTTGGGGGGGAGTTTGTATCTTGTACACTCTCTCCTTCATTGCTTTTTAAGAAAATTACCTTCTATTCCAAAAAAAACTTTGTGTTATAAACGTGTCTGACACCAATGCTCATGATTTTGTGTTCTAGAACTTCTGAAATTTTTTAGAGTCTAGCATGTGTTAAGTCACCAAATTGCTTGTGAGTGAGCACACGTCATGTGAAGTCGTCAATCTGTTCCGCAGGCTAGGGCTGTCCGGTTAAATATCTGCATCCGGTCAATATCCGGGTAGCCTAAAGAAAATACGGATCAATGGACTTCCACTCTGTTTAAATGACTACTGTGGTGCACGTCACAAGTGGTCACGCTTCATACACACATATCCATGGTGTAGATGAGATCTGACATTAAACTATTCCCAAAAAAAAATACAAAAAATCTAAAGCCCATTCAACATGATGGAGGGAAAATAAAAATAAAATAAAATAAAAAACTTGCTTTTGACATGATGGAGGGAAAATAAAAAAACCCTGCTTTTCCATGATGGAGGGAGATTATAAAAATGAAAAGAAGAAAAGAAAAACCTAAAAGCATCCATTCGATATGAGGGAGGGAGAGGAGAGATGAGTCTCTCATGAGAGGGAGAAGGGAGAAGAAGGCGTCGACCAGTTGGGCTTGGGGGGACTTAGGCGACAAGTACGTTTAAGTTATTTTATTTTTTTCTTCTCTTTTCAGTTTCTCTCTCTTCTTCTTCCTCGCCTCCTTTCTCTTCTCCTTTTTCTTCTTTTTTTTTTCTTCCTCTTGTTTTTTTACCAGTTGCCTGTGTAACCGGATTATCCGGATTCCTATCCGATATCTGTTTTGTTTAAACAAACAGAATATGGATAGTATTTGTAAATGACCAGATACGGATATACTTTCAATCTAAACAGGACTGAATATGGATAATATATCTGGTCAATTACAGCCCTAATGTGAATGAGTCAATTGGATATGTCCATATGAGCTTCACATCATTTGAAAAGGGAAACCACATGTAGCTATCAATTGTGGCATCTTCGGCACTAATGATGAGGTATTGCAATGTTTTGACTTATGAATACCTATGTAGGATAATTCCAAAGGTCCACCACCATATCCCACTCATGATCCTATCGCCAGCTTCAAACATCGTGGGTAAGTGTTCAATCATAATAGATTCAGTTACATAATGTACTGTTTGACCCTGTTTAATATGAAATGAGTAATTCTTAGAAACCTATTCGGCCTCATTGATTGTTGGTAATTTGGGCCTTTTTTTGTATCATAAGGAACTTGTGGAGCAAAAGTAATAGTAGAGCTTTTGAACCATTCTAAGCTAGTGGATCGAGCGACTTCGAAAGCTTGCAAGCTCATTATATTTTGGTCTTCAGCAAGGAAGGATTTCGAGGACATGCTAGTGATGATTTGAAGTGCGAATTGGAATGCTCTATTAGTGGAAATTAGTCTCTTTTTACTGCTTTGGGATGTCTCCATTTCTTGTACAATTTTTGCCATCCTTCAGTTACTTCTCTGCCTTATATGGCATAGAGGGGCATCTTATGGGGTCTCTATGGCTGCATTCAGGGCTGGGCCGGCTGGGGTCTCTATGGCTGCATTCAGGGCTGGGCTGTCATGAGCCCAGCCGACCCAGCCCAATAATTTGCCCAAAAAAGCCTGGTTCAAGCTTTAGGTCCAAAGGGGCCCCAGGCTCGAGTTTTATCCTGGGCTTAACTTTGGGCTGTGCTCGGACTGCTTGAGGCCCTAATCTGTACAACATACATGTATGATATTTTTGAAAAAAAAATGTTACTTTAATATGATGAATTTAAGTAAATTGTGCTGTGCTCGGGCATAGGGGCCCGGGTGTTTTTAGGTCTGGGCCAGGCCCAAGCCTGTAATATACAAAAATGGGACTTGCCTCGAGTCTACTAAGGCCCAGTCCGAACCTGTTCCATGCACACCCCTAGGCTTTTTAAACCCTTGTTTCTTTTCATAAGAATACGATTACCATTGACTCCTAAAATAAGGATGCAACTTATATAATAAACAACCAACAAAAATAAATTGCTTTTTCCGCCACAAAATCGCTATATCGATTACTGCAGTTTTCAATGTATATAGATGACTTTACTATTTTTGCAGACATGCTATTTATTTGATTATTATATTACTTTAGAGCATACCAATAATTAATCTCATGTTTCTGATGTTAGATTTGCACATCTTCTATTACTTCTTTCTTTCATTTTATCTTTTGATTTTTTATTTTTGAACCAAAAGGCATGTTTTTTCTGTACTAGATCTTGGATAATTCCTGGCATTTTGAACTTTTTGTAGGTCGTGATATTGGGGTTAATCTTCCAATTTTACTGAATGCTATTGTTGCGGAACTTTCCCCTGACAGAAGCACAATGCTTCGGATTGGGATGACCAATCCTCCTTTTATTCTTGAGCACCTGGAAGAGATTGCCAAAGTTTTGTGTCACCCATGTGTGTATTCATTTCTGCATGTTCCAGTCCAATCTGGAAGTGACTCTGTTTTGAGTGTAAGTGCAGAGTTAATATGATTGATGTTTCTTTCATGGCATTTTGGTCAAGGTCGTGTTGGAATTATTGATGTAGGGTCTATAAGCTGTACGCCCTATGGTTTAGTTGCTTATAGCGTCCTGGCAAATGACTGGTCTTGTTACTTCAGGCAATGAATCGGGAATATACTATGAGTGAGTTCAGAACTGTGGTAGATACTCTTACTCGACTTGTACCTGAGATGCAGATTGCAACTGATATCATATGTGGATTCCCTGGTTAGTATGCACAACTCAAAACTGTGGCTGCCTCATATCTTGGTTATATTTTTAGCTCTGTCCATGG
>JAOXJP010000012.1:2405215-2419222 GCA_025762735.1 Platanus orientalis | reverse complement strand
AAGAAAAATTAAATCAATAAGAAATTAATCATCTCTCCCTACTAAAACTAATCCAACAAAGTTCTAGTCCTTGGGCATGCACTTCCATTTATGTCAATAATCGTTCTGAACAAGAACAAGGTGCTCATCGCCTTGTCATCGACTATCGTCTTTTAAACAAGGCTCTCCGGTGGATCAATGAAAAGAAATGATCAAAGGGTATGACTAACAGAAGATAACACAACATCCAAATGCCTTAACTCACTCAAACGGCTACAAAAGCACATGCATTATCAATAATAGTCATTTCTGAATATTTCATACATTCAGATTAATGTATTCACAAGGGACTGTTACAGAAAACTGAATACAAACAGTAATGGCAAAGGAAACTTATAACTTGTAGTATGCATACTCACTTACAAGACTTAAACTCATCAAAATTAAACGACAAAAAACATTACAATTTTCACCTAAATGAGCTCCTATTTATAGACATGAGAGTTCGGACTTAAGAAGTTTTGAAGTTCAGAAGCTGCTCGAAATTTGTCAGGTGGACTTTAGCCAAGTGAATCCCATGTGAAAGATGCTGCCAATTAGACTTAAAACGTGAAGATCAAGCGACGGTCACGAGCAAATACTTTTGAAATAATTAAAGAGGTTTTCTTTCGTTGCTTGTTGATGATTCAAATTTTGTCAATCTTATTGGTGGTGGACTCCGTTTACGTGTGAGATAATGCGAAGGTCTTGTCTCCATCATGTACAGTGGGGGTCGAAAATCCGAATGCCAACTTTCATGTATAGGAAATGTGGCGTCATCTTCTTCGTCTTCTTGTGGTTCAGGAAACTTCTAGCCAAGTAATCTTCGTGGTCTGGCAGATTCTTTTGGTCGAGCTTGGGATTGCATAGAGATATGACTTGACTGTACTGGTGAAGAGGGTCTGATAGGTTTTTTAGAGGCTTCTGATTGAATTGGATCTTGATCGGGTTTTTTCCTTGGATCTAACCATTTGATCCAGTTTTGTCGAATTAGGGTAATGACATCTAACATATCTTTTGTATGATAATAATTCCATTAAAATAACCATGGGAGATTATGTTGAGAATAACATTTCTATAATTCTCTTTGGGACAAAAGGGAGGTTTAGATAAAACTTCTAATATTTGATGAAGGGATTATAGTACGATTAGGTGCAAAGTTGAGGAGCTAGTCATATTCAAACCAGGTGGGTTTATACTCCCTATGGTTTTAAAAATCGGACGATCCGAATCAGGATTGGACAAAACTAGTCCAATCTTGTCTTGTAGATCGCAATTCTACTGGGATCGGAAGATCCCAGTTCTGGATCGTCCAATCTAGGGCTGGTTCGTTCCAGATTGAACGATCCAAAAATAATAATAATAATATTTTTTTTCAAGAGTGCAGAAACCCTTCCTTAATTCTCAATAAAAATTCTTAAAAGTTGTAAAATAACATATAAGAGGTAAACCCCATGATCTTATAATGAATGATAAATCTAGTCACTGGATTACGTATTTTTTATGTAACGCTAAAATTTTCTAACCGGGGTGTTATCTCCGCACCTCCGCTAAGGGGGGGCTAGGCTAGCCCTGCTTGAAACTCCCCGCTAGGCCCCCTTGAAACCCCCCTATATTGATAGTGGGGGACTAACCCCCACCACCCCTATAATAGAAGGTTAGATTAAACTTCACAAATCCATTAGCTAGAATAATGAATCATGTATTATTTTATTATTGTTTATATGATTTTGTACATAGTTTAGTTTTTATGCATTGATATATATATAATAATATTGGATGTTTCGTTATACAAACTACAATCTTGAACTTATACAAACCTTATTACCTTGTTCATACATGTATGATGCACTTAACATGCCTACAATTATGTTCATCATTATTTATATGTTATTGTATTTGTATATGGTTTGGTTTTTTTACACTAGAAGTAATCATCCTGGGTGTTTGGTTATAAAATGTTCAATCATGATTTTTATAAATATACATGCTCGTAACAGTGTTTATTCATGTATGATGTACCTAACATACCTAAAATTAAGTTTTTTTTTTTTTCAGTCAAACTTTTCATGAAAAACATTATAATAATTTTATGGATTTTTAGAAAAATTTTCAAAATTTTTTGACTTTGGATTGGGTTCGGACCAAACGATCCACAAGTGGATCACTGATCCGATTCGATCCGGATCGGTTTTGGGCCTGGACAATCCATTCTGCCAATCCAAGTTGTTGAACCATGGGCTGCACTCCTTTTAAATTTGAAGATATATAGTTTCAATTTGACAAGTTTTTTGAGGCAATTAATCGAGAGTGGAACATGTAAGAGTTCTAAGGCCTCCAAGTTGGATTTTTACTCTTAAGTTGAAGTCCCTTAAGAAAAGATTAAGGGCTTGGAATTAGTGTCATGCAAAATTAAATCCATTGATGAACAATGGAGGTCTCTTGAATCATTTTGAGCAAAGAACAACGATTCCTCAAAGAGAAACCTCTTGATAAAGGTTTCATCAACACCCAATTAGAACACCCTTTCTGCCCATTCACGGAGTTGCACTCGTTACTAGAAAAGTAGAATCACAACATCCAAGATTTTTTTTTATCTTTCGTTCAACTCGCCTCTGACTCTGAGCTTGATCCCTTTCCACTTGGTTTTGACAATCCCATTCTTTTTCTATACAAATCAAGAGGATTGATTGTTTTTTCTACGTGATTCAGCTCCCAAACCTACAAGCTTCTACATTAAAAAACCGGTCAACATTGAAAGGAATGAAAGATAGAAAGGAAAGGTTTGTGAAAAGCGATTGAAGAAGGGTGAAACCTTTCTAGGAATGAGAGGATTGCTAAGGAGAGTTTGAGGAGAGAGTTTCAACTGTTGGCATCCAAAAAGGCATATTTTGGAAGCAAAGATCCTGCATTAGGTGCTTAAAGGAGGGTGATAGAAACACTAAATTCTTTTATAAAGTGGCTTATGCAAAAGGTTGCCAACTCTATCTAAGGTTTGCAAGTGAATGGGGATTGGGTCTAGAATCAAGATTGGGGTTAGAGGGGGAAATGCCAACTTCTATGAGCATCTCTACAAGGAAGATCGTTATTATACGTAACTTCTTGATGGTATGGATTTTGAGAGTAAATTTAGTTAGGAGAAGGATCTTTTAGTGAGTCCTTTCTAAGAGGAGAAAACTCTATCTGTGATGAAAGGGATGAAAAGGGATAATACGCCTTTTTGTCATGGTCTCTTTCTCATTTCTAGTGAATGGTTCCCCGATGCATTTTTTTAGGAGTTCTAGAGGATTAAGGTATGTTTTAGTGGAGTGGCCAGTGGATTCTTCCCTATGGAATTTCTTTCTTAAGTTGTTTGGGAGGAGATGGGCCATGCCCGGTGATCTTCTGTGATTTAGGAATGGTGTGTTTCTACTTTGGTATACCTATCTTGGAAAGGAAGAGTCGTGTCGAGGTGTATCCCTTTTGTAGTTTGTTGGGTTATCTGGATAGAGCGTAACTCTAGAATATTCAAGGACAAGACCATAGATGTGTGTTGAAACTTCTGGATCTTGCCTTTTCCCTTTTATTTCATTGGGTTTCACTTGCCTTCTTTTAGGAATGTAAAATTTTCCAACTGGATGTTTGAATGGTGGGCTGTGGTTTTCTCTTGAGCCCCATCCCATGTGGGGATGTACTTCTCATGCACTCTTTTTCTTTCAAATTTAATTATCTTGTTGATCCAAAAAAAAAAAAAAAGAAAAGGAAAGGAAAAAAGGAGACCTGCTTTCCCCTTTCATGTTTATCATGTTTAAGGCCCTAAATAGGATGATCAAAACAACGTAGAATGGGTATGTTTTGGGTTTCCAGGTTGGAAATGCTGGTTTATTCATTTCTTATTTGTAGTTTGCCAATGATATGATATTTTCTATGATATGGATGTGAGGAAGGTGGGATAGTTAAGATTCATAAAAAAAGGAAAAAAAAAGGTGGGATAGTTAAGATGCATTATGCAATGTTCTGAGGTGGTTTTGGGTCTATAAGTCAATTTAGAAAAAAAATGTGAGAGTCCAGGTGGGAGAGGTTTGAGATTTTTGTAATTGGGCTTTTGTTTTTGGGTGCAAAATTAGTCCCATTAGGTGCAAAGTTTAAATCCAAAGCGGTTTGGGAGTCGGTGCTGCAGAGGATTGTTAAGAGACTTGATTTGTTGAAGGCTCCTATCCTTTTGAAGGAGGAAGAATGACACTAATAAAGAGCTCTCTGCCTAGCATTCCTAACTATTTCCTATCTCTTTTTACGATTCCAGTATCGGTTGCAAATAAGATTTTGTGGTTTATGAAATTTCTCTAGAATGATCCGGAAGAGACAAGAAGGTATCATCTTGTGGGTTGAAAGATGGCATGCTGTCAAGGAGGCCTTGGAATCAGAAGGACCAGGAGTCACAATCAGGCTTTTGCTTGGCAAATGGATATGACACTTTGGAGAAAAGAGATAACTCTTAGAGAAGAGTAGTGGTGGCTTAGTACGGCCTCAATTCTGATTGGGATCTTAAAGAGGCGTGGGATGCTTATGGTAGAGGGATTTAGAAGGTGGCTATTTTGAATGGCAAGGAGGGTTTTTGGAAATTCATCAGATTAAGCTTGGAGTTGGGATAAGGCTATTTGTTGTTGTTGTTGTATCAGATTAAGCTTGGCCCAGGTGAGGAGATTAGATTTTGGGAAGCCATGTACTCCCTTTAAGGATGAATTTAGAAGTATATTTTTGTTGTCGTTAAAGTAAAAAGGAACCATTGCAGATAACTATGATCATATTTAGGGAGGAGGGTGGGATCCAAGGCTGAGAAGAAACGTGGATGGTTGGGAAATGGAGTAGCTGATTAGTTTGCTGAATGGTTTAGAGGTGCATAGGTTGAATCATGGAGAAAGAGATGGTTGGATGTGGGGTAACAATATAAAAAGGCAGATTCATTACTAAATCACTCCATATGGAGTTGGAAAATACAATAAATTGTACTTTTCTTCATAAGGGCATTTGGATATCGAGAATTCCTTCTATATATATATATGGAGCACTTATTTGGATAAAATTCTCTTTCTCAATCATATAAAGAGTAGATGATGAAATTTGGCAAATAAGTATGCTCTGTATGAGTAAGGAGGAATTGGTGGATCACCTCTTTGTGCATAAAGTCTAGGACTTCTTTTTCTCTCACCTCAATGTATTTGGTCCTTCCCGAACAAGTTCAGAGACCTAATCTCCAGGTGGTGCATTTGGGACTTGGAAGATATACCTAAAGTCATGTGGCCGTTTCTACCCGGGGCCATCTGTGGCATGTGGAAGGGGAGGTAACAAAAAGAATCTTTAAAGATAAGTCCTTGTCATAAGAAAGTCTTTATACTAGTGTCTATATGCTTCTGTTAGATTGGGTTTCAATTCTACTGATTTTGATGATCTTGAGTGGTTCTCTATGTGGTGTGAGTTTGTATAACTTTTTCTTTGTTGTTTTTGTTTTGTAGTATTCACCAGCCTATTGAATTGCTGCTTTTTCTCTTGCTTTTTAAATAAAGTGCATTACTAAAAAAATAAAACAAGCAATCAAGGCTCTCTACTAATGTAGGGCAATAAGGATGAAGATTAGAGTGTTATATACACTAAATAGGTGGACCTCGCACACTCCCATCCTATTTCATTTCTCACTCACTATGTTCATTTATTTTAGTTTGTGCAAGTTGAGGTTATTTCAAGAGGTCTAATTAGCAGGCTTTACTGATCTGTGTGGTTGACATAGAGGAGCTCACAGGCTTATTGCAGGGGGGGTATATATATATATATATATATATATATCTGAGGAGCTCAAGATTCCTTAGCCAAAGCTTGTTGGGTAGCCAAAAGATCTGCTGTGGTTTTTTGTAGCATGAACAAAAAACCACAAGATGACAAAAAACCCATGTTCAAAGAAAAAAAAATGCTACAGAAAAAGTTGCCACAGCAGATCCTTTTATGTTCACCTCCAAGTTGTTTCTGGAGGTTCTTTGGGCATTTTAGTGTAATTTGTAGAAAGCCTATTTTTATTGGGTTTGAATCATCTCCATTTGAAATGGAGAGAAGTTCCCCCAGTCTCAGATCAGCATGCTATTCAATACCTGACAAGGGCATTTGGTAAATTCACATGGGTACCCATACTCTGTTCACTTAAACACCCTTCACTATCCCATCCGTATTTACCAAATTAGCTCTTGTCAGGCATCATTTTGCATGCTGATTGGAACTAGCGGGACGTCTCTCCATTCAAATGGAGATGATTCAAATTTATTTTTATCTGGAGTATAGATCACAGCTTTCAATTGAAGAAGTTGACTGGTAAATTTTAACTATAAGCATTATTAACAATATTAGGAACTCTTTAAGAGGAAAAAAAACATGTAGTGTTTACCCCTAAATACTTGTATTAGTGTTGATTCCGTTAAAGGTTTTAAGCATACTTTAGTAAGGAGAAGCCCTTTGAAGGATAAACAATATAGACCTTATCACCTTGAGCTGTCTATGATGCACGTAGTTTATGTTTACTAATGTCTGGAAGTCAGTTTGGACATGGATACTGGTACTTACACAACAATCTTTGAAAGATACGTGAATCTGTCTATATATGTTTGCTTAGCCTCCAAAGAGTGTGTCTGTATAATATATATTTATCTAATTGTTTTTATACAACTTTGATAAATGCTGAAGAAGGTAAATGCAATTTCTGTTCAATGGAATTCCATTTTATGAAAATCTGTTCATCCTGGACACCCTTGTCATGGTATCTTGTCACATGCTGATGCTCTTACCAAATATCTTGTTCAGTGCCATTATTTAATTAATTTTATGTGATTTTTCCCTGTATATATAGATATCAATGTACAATTCTATTTCATGTACATATATGAACTAAATCATTTTTAAAAGAGATCTAATATAATATGGAATAAACTGTACATACGTTACAGTGTATCTGGTGCTAGGAGTCAATCTGTGTGATCTTTGTATCTGTGTTTTACACTGACACTTTTTAAAGTTATATAGGTTACTAGGAAAGTTAAAATAAATGGGGTGATTTAAGAAGAAATATGACCAATGCTTAGTGGGCACTGTCCTAGAAGTACACAATTGTTTTGGAATGGGTATTACAATCAAATATTTGGTATCATAGTAACATAAGTGATGGCACTGTCCCATGCTTAGTAGGGATTTACATGGTTAGCGCAATTATTTCAGTTGATATTCTGTTGTGAATCCAGGAACACCTGCTGCAAGGATGAAGAAAGTCCCAAGTACAGTAGTTAAGAAGCGGAGTCGTGAATTGACTTCTGTTTTTGAATCATTCACACCATATCAAGGAATGGAAGGCCAAGTGTTGAAAATTTGGATTACTGAAATTGCCACTGATGGAATTCACTTGGTAAGACTGTGTGTGTGTGTGTGTGTGGGTATATGCGTGTTGGAGGTCAGTATTTTAGAGCTTTAGTTTAGGTTGACCTTTGTGTTGGAACAGTGAGGTCAGATACCAGCTAACCCACCATTTGAGTAATACAAGATATAATAATTTAATGCAAACCCAAACCAGATGATTCTTGGCATTAAACCAAAATATCTTGCGACAATCCTAAACTGACGCAAGTGTTATGGTTGATTTTCTGTGCATCAATTGTAATTCGTACTTAAAATTTTTTTTTTCTTTCTTTATATGTTTTGTCTTTTCATAACAAGCTCTTTGATTAGTGTCTTCCTTTAATTGCGTTTTCTTCTGTCATGACTCTAGGTGGGCCATACCAAGGGATATGTGCAAGTGCTTGTAATTGCTCCGGAAAGCATGCTAGGAACTTCAACTGACGTGAAGATAACATCTGTGGGAAGGTGGTCAGTGTTTGGGGAAGTGATTCAGACTCTCAACCAAATAGAAGAAGGAATTATGTCCAGTGGAAGAAAATTCATTGCGGACAAATGTCTTCCCAGCTCTGATCTGTATGAGGCATGCGCATGCTCAAGAGAGCCAGAATCATGTTCTTGTGCAGTGGAAAGCTGTGGAAGACCAAATGCTGCCAGTGGGGATAACACGTGTCTGAATGATCACAACAGCAGAAGCCTCATTGGTCGGTTACTGAGGAGGAGAAAGGTCCATGGACGTCAAAGGGGGGTGGAGAATGGGCATTCGTTAGGATTGAAGGAGGGACAAGTACTGACGAGAAGCATGGATAAGTTGGGGGTTATTGATTGGGCTTTACTAGGTGGGATAGCTGTAAGCTTCATAACAGTTGTAGCTCTACTTATACTTCTGGGTTTTAGGACACTATTATCTGGATGAAGAGTGGGTATTCTAAGATCCGGTAATGAGGACTTTTTTTTTTAATAGATATAGGAATGGAGTGATCAAAGCTGCAAGTTTTTGACCTTAGCGTTGTCAGAAATGGGATATATAAATTTGCTTTTTATTAGATTCTGATTTTGGAAGCACATTGAAGTTTTAATTTAATTGAATGATGGTTTCCTTGAATGAATATAGAGGGTTGATGAGTCGTGAAGATTTTAATTTACAACATTTGTTTATATCTGGTTGCTTACAAGTAACAACTTTTGTGTTAAAGATGGGTCCAGTATACTAACTAAGACACAGTTTTTGACTTTTTCCCAACCAAAGGAGGAAAAGCTGTTCAAAACAATGGTAAGATTAGGTTTTTTTCTCAAACGAGTCTGATGGTTCACTAATTCAAAATAAAATAAAATAATGTAATGGTTCTGTTTGAACCTTCTGGTCAAGATTCCACTTAATGGAACACAAGCGCCAAAGAGTTCCTAAATATATATCCCTTCATTGCTACAAGAACACCCGCCACCCAAGAGAGAGAGAGAGAGAGAGAGAGAGAGAGGCAATTTATGACCAATAAAAAGTAATTGGGACTCCTCCGTTTTTATCTGCTGCATTGCTCACAGTTCATGAAGTGCACCATTTCAATTCCTAGCTAAAAGAAGTTGCAAGAGATTCTGAATTGAGAAAGAAAAGGAAGGGTGGGAGATGCATGTTTTGTAAAAGTTGAGATTCTTTTGTGGGTGGAAAGAAGGAAGATGGGATATGCATAGGTTTTGGAAAAGTGAGAAATCCTTTTGTGGGTGGGTGTGAAAACTATAGGAGAAAAGGCTCGTTGTTTCTTCTTTTTAGTGCGGTCAGCAGTGCTGCTCTTTTGGTAGGTTCATGATGTAGCCATTCTTTCTTAAATTTATTTGATTGGTATTTGAACAATTAACTAACTAATAGTAACACGTTTGTTAACAAAAAACAGAGCCTCTGAGAGTCACAGAAGCTGGTCTGACTTGGCAGGCAACCTCCTAAAGAAATTAAAAGGTACAGAGGGCAACCTGCTCCTGAACTTGGGATGCCGGAGCAGGTAGAGTCCGGCTATCACCACCACTACCTGGAATGGCGTCACATATAGAATGACAGCCAAAATCAATGAGAAGAGGATGAAGACTGCTGTTGCTCTTGGATCACGCCAGCTCAGAAGGGCTTGAGCCCTCTCCCCCTGTGTGGCCAGGTCCCCAGCCACTGTCTGCACCCTCCCAGCCACACTCCTCAACCTATCATACCTCATCCTCACAATGTCCGGCGCCCGTGATGTCGGGAACGAGTCAAATTCCTCATCGAGCTCATCTGGGTGAGCCATCTGTGCATGGGACAATATGGGATCCATGTGGGGTGGATCCCTTGGCCTGAATCTGTAGTTCCATATCCCAATTGCAAACAAGTAGACGAACACCGTTGGTAAGATCAATTCCGGGTAGCACACCAGTATGAGGAACAGAGCATGAACCAGAATTGTTGTGATTGGGTTCCTCCAGTAACAGATATCATGAAACCATCTGCAGACAGCCATCACCCCCGAGAGGAGCGACATTATCCTATAAAAGTTGGCCTTGCTTCTTCTCATGCTAAACATGTGGGAGTCCACGTCAAGCATGTACTCTACAGCCTCCCGCCGCAGTGGTGGCTCTGCCCGACTGAGCCGTTGTGCCACAATCAGCATTGCCTCATGGCGAAGCCAATCCAAATGGCGAACTGGGATGGGTTGGATGTAATGCATCTTAGGAAGCAATGGCTTTCCATAGAGGGTGACCATGTTCACCCAGGCAGTGCAAGTGAAACGCAGTGCCAAATGAAGTTCCCCGGTCTTTTTAAGACCAGAATTATGCAAACCCAACAGAGGATAAAAATGGGTGTATACTCGATCAGTCTCTAATGTTGACAACCGAACTCTCACCTTCCCAATCTTTTGATCCTTTGCATCATCTTTGCTTCCATTAATGTGGCAATTGTCAAAAACACCGACAGTGATGACAGTGGAGGGATCATAGACTTCCCAGGTGTACTGCTCATTCCATCGAGGAGCCAGAGTGTCTAGGATGGTTCGAGTTCGAACCCACTTGTTCCCATACTTGGCAACACAGTATGCGTCGGTGGCACGGCCACTCTTAGCCGTCATGGGTATCAGATTCCTAGCATTCAAGATCCCAAGTTCCAGAATTCCAATAATAGGCTTCCTGAGTGTTTTCGCCGATGGCTGGAGATCGCTGCTGTAATGTGTGGATTCATCAAGAACATGATAACCAGAATCCAAACAGAGGCGGAGTTGGAGCTTGCTCGAGAATTTCACGTCTTTCTTCTTCTCAGCATCTTCTGCCGAAGCGTAATGCTTGTCAAGGTTGAACCATCGAGGATTGGGTAGCTTCCGGGGATCCAATCGATGGGTGGCAATCGAAACTGGCAGAGTCAGCTTTGCTAAAATTTCAAAATTGGTTCCAGTTTTGTCTTCCACAGTGATGACCATGTGGTCGTCCAAGGGGTCCGATACCACGAACATGAGCTCGTCATTCCATTGTGGATTGAGGGAACGCTGGACAACACGAGTGACCCTCATTTGGTGCCCCAAATGTATCTTCACAATCACATCGGGAGCCCTGTTTTTGTCAGAAGGAACAAGGTCCTGAGCTTCAATAACATGCACAACCAGATAATAGAGCTTGGGCGAGAAGTAGACTTTTGATCGAGTGTTTGATAGGGTTTCATGGTTGAGGGAGTGAGCGTCGGAATGCCATGCTTCGGGGAAAGCCTCGTCGGCCTGGGTCCCAACCCAGACTCCCAACATCACCTCTCCCTTAACCTTATCCCCTTTCTTATCTTCCAATTTATACCACTGTGGCGCCAATGGGCTATCAGGCGGAACTCGATGAGGGATTTCTTGAAGATCGATGATCACTCGACCCACAAAATCATCCTTGCCAATATCCTTATCCTTCACTACTACTTCAACAACATGGGCTTGCAACCTCTCTTTTGAAAAAGCAAAGGTTTTGTTCCATACCGGATTCTGGTTCTTCTCCAAGTGTTTGGTGATGCCTTTGTAGTTTCCCAGCTTCACTTCCACATACGGATCCAGGCTTCCAGTCAAGTCCATGACAGGGAGATCTCTTGCCTTCACCACATTCACATACAAGTAATACATCTGTTCGACGAGATCGTAGGTGTTGGCCGTCTTGTCTCCAACCCTGTAACGCATACGGGCGGCCACCGGTGGCCTTGTCTCCACTAGCCGGAATTCCGGATTCTGCATATGAGGAACCTGCATATTCATCATTACAGTACCTTGACCAGCACGAGCGTAATCGCTTCTGGTTTCTACTTTGGGGAACAATGGAGCTGGGGTAGGAGCAGGAGTAGGAGCCGGAGCAGGAGCAGGAGCCGGAGCCGGGGCAGGTGGAGGTGCACCAGGATTAGTTCCTATGGAGTAAAAGGACATGGTCTCCTTTTCCTTCTTTTTCTTCTTCTTGTCGTTGATCTTGTTGTCTTCGTTGAGCTTGTTACTGTAAAATTCCTCCGGCGGAGGCATTCCGGCAGCGGTGGCATCGGATTGTGGGATTCCCGGGAAGGAGGGATCGTGAATTACATAGACTTTGAGAGCGATTTCGCCGCGAATGTTGGAAAAAAGGCCCCTTTTGTCAAGTGGGTAGCGTTGGACAGAAGCTTCGGATTCAGAGTAAGGGACAGAGATGCCAGAAATCCTGACACGGCCGAGGAAGTTCTTGTGGTGACCACTTTTCCGGTCGTTGTAGACGAGGACGTCGATGGTCTTGTGGGGAAAGTCTCTTGGGTCGGAGACGTTGAAAACAAGCTTCTCATTCCATGATGGGTTCAGATCCTTCAGCTTCGTCTGAGTGCGGTGGCGCTGCCCGTCGAAGTCGACTTCGACGAAGGGGCTTGCTGAGCCTTGCCCATCTTTGGGCATGAGGTCGCTGGCATCAAGAACCTCCACCACCAGCTTTGTCATGGCTGTAATTCAGCAGCAGGCTTTACTGGATTTTCTATCCTAAAATTGGATCACAGAGAGGAGATAGCAGTGAAGGCTTAACAGTAAACTGAAATAATGTGAGAGGGGGGAAAAAGGGGCGGTAGAGAGAAGAGTAGGCGGTGAATGATGGAAGGGTATTTGGAGTAAGAAGACAAAGAAAGAAATTGAAGAGAGGGTGGAAATGTCGTTTGGTGAAGTGAGAGATGGGTCCCAGACTCCCATGAGTCGTTTTTTTTTATTATTAATTTTTGGTGGGTACAGAAAGAGAGTGAGAGAGAGGGAGAGGAGGGGGGACCCAAATCCAGTTCCTTGTATTAATTTTCCTTTGAAATTATGAGACAGGGGATGATGTTGGTAATCTTTTGATGGAGGAAGAAAATGATATTTAAGTTTGGTTGAAAAGGAAATCACTTTCTTTTTGAAACCAAGAAATCTTTTAGACAATCCCACCTTTTTACAAATCCTTGTTTCTAAAGGGTGTTAGGGGGATCTGTAATTATAATACTACTACTGTGAGGGGTGTAATCTTTTTAGGCTTAAAAGGTGAAAAAAGAAAAAGAAAAGAAAAGAAAAGGAAAAAATCAAATAAACTCTTCTTATGTGTGATACTTCTTTAATCCCATCATTTTTTTCCAAGTAATGCCTTTTCTCAAACTCTTCATAATTTAACTTTTTTTTTTTTATGTAATTAAAACAATTTCATTAAAATTCATGGCCCTCTAAGATGAGTCGACTCACCGAATTAAATTCTTGAAACCAAATGAGCACCCTTTTATTCACAAGAGGTTTATTTCTTTATCAAATGGGGAATCTTACAAACATAAGTGTCTTTACCAATAGATAATTAAATGCTGTAGAGTGGGTGGGATGAGCTTTTTAGTTGCTGATTAAATAAGGGTATTTTAGTAATTTAAAGATGGTCCATTGGTCCAGTGAGGGAATATGCGTGGGGACAGGAAGTGCGTCAAAAAATACTGGAAAGGGGGAATTTTTTGAGGATTTTTTTTCTGTTGAATACCATACTATTGAATGCTTAATAGCAGAGTTAGACTAGTGTATATATATATATATATATTAATGAAAAGAACCGGAAAGATAAAAATGCAACTAATAAAATAAAAGGTACAGCTTTTCCTTTCCAGTAAAAAAAAAATACCAAACTTTCTTCTTGAAGAAGTGGGAGAGATTCCCAAACATAACTACCATCTGAACCATCATCAACTACCTTTGACAGAGACCCACAGTGCTCTAAAACATCATTCCATTAACACTTTGATTACCCAAAACCACTTCCTATAGTAGGGATTGTTTAGCTCTTCTTTTGTGCTCTATAGCCTCAGATATGCATTAATCAGTTCGAATGTAGTTGTTTGAAACTCTTAAACCTCTTTTGAAAGTTTTAAGACGTATGACAGCAGTAAATGCCAAGCAAAGTTTTGGCTGATTGGTTAGATCTTCCTACAGGAAAGTCTACTTCAATGAAGGGGTCATGGTCACTGGTATTTAGAAGGGTTGATATCCTCTGGGATGCCCCCTTATGCAACACCCCATGAGGCAAGACACATGGGGGTGGGATCCATTCACTTTTTGGGTGATGGGACATCTCAAAAGTGAATGGATCCCATCCCCTTGTGTC
>JAOXJP010000012.1:2387278-2405115 GCA_025762735.1 Platanus orientalis | reverse complement strand
GTTTCCAAACTACCTTAATTTAAGGAGGTCAATTAAGGATGCCACTCCATATTGCATTGTAAAACGACCAATATGTTCTATGGTGGATTGGTCATTTTCTCTAAAGAATAATGTAAACTTTGAAACTCTATATCCCCTTGGCATTTCTACCAACTAGTCAATCTAGGCTGGATATGGTTTCCTATAAATGGGCCAAGGCATCCTTCTGTGTGGTGCCTGGTGCATGACCTCATTTATAATATTAACAAGTTCTTCTCTCCCGACTAGCTGGTTATCCCTACCAAGAGGATAATGACTATATCCATAGCTTGGTGGATTTCCCATTAGCCTTTGTGGAAATTGTCCTTGTGGAATATTTTGGTGAAATTGTCCCCTGAATCCATCATCAAATGGTGGATGTGGAGAATTTCTACCAAATCTTCTATAAGAATTAACTGCATTATTCCTCTCATATCCATATCCATGTTGTAGTGGAATTGGATATTATTTCCCCACAACTCCAGCATTAGGGGGAGTTAGTGGTGGATTTTCACCAGCTCTTTCTTGTTCGGTGGTATTCCACCATTATTTCCTAGAGGATGTGGAGGATTTTGGTGGTTCTGATAGGTATGTCCTCCATTCTTCCCTCCATTAGGAGGAGGAAGTTAAGTTTTATTTGTTCTTTCCTCGTGCTAAACTTTTAGTGGATCTCCTCCATTATTCCCACCTATACTATTCTATTGAGAATTTCTATTATGAGGAATAAACAATCATGTATTTTGACCATTTTGGCATAGATTTTTTCCATTACTTTCATTATTGGCATTATTGTTGCCATCTTCAAACAAATCATTCCTTCTGACATAAAAAGGTTGTGTTCTTATGTCATTCTCCTTTTCTAAACAACTAGGAAATGGCGGAATACTGCCATGACTCTTTTCAAATAATGCCTCAATTCTTTCAGCTAGGATGTTCTACATTTGATCCATCCTATTATTGAGGCCATCTATAGAATTTGCTAAGGATTTTATAGTAATAGGGTGAGAAGTTGACGCTTCTTCTAATTGAATGTCTTCTTCTTCTCGTGGCTGTTCTAAACCATTTGATTAGTTCTCATTTTCCTAAGTTGGACCAGCGTTATTATTTCTACTTTAGTCCTCAGATCTACGCCTTGATGCCATCAGTAGTGTCCCATCGGGCATGCCAAAAAACAAGTGTTAACCCAAATTTCTAGTTGATTTCATGTGCAGGTGTGCTAGGCCCACATGGACACAATTTGGTCTTCCATTTGACCCCAGCACCAAATTAAATTGAACGTCCAGAAGAATTCAGAGGAATTGACTTCCAGAAGGTTTATTTGGAAACCCTTTTATGTTCAGGTGATTACAAGGGGGAGGGTTCTTCCCTCTGTGGGTAATTTTCTGCCTTATGAATAGGACTTTTGCAATTCCACCATGATAACACTAAGACTATTAGTAATTAAAATAAAGAAAAGGTAGAATTTTAAAAAGTACCTATAGTCAAGATGATCCCAATCATGCAACGCTGTTGGTTACAAAGCCATTTCCATATGATTAAACATAACTTGATCAATTGATTGAATGTCATAACTTTACAAACTTGATGGATGAAAATGAAGAACACTTTTATTGCTAAGTAAAATTGTACAAATTAGGAGATTTGACTAAGGATTTTATCTACGAGTACAAAAGTAGACTAGAGCTGTGATGGTGTGAGACCCCTTCATTTGAGCCCCTGAATCTGTATTCATAATGCTCTGATTTGGTTATTTTCCATTTACAATTGTCATTTTCTAAATCTTCCATCTATCCTGTAGTTCCTTTTGCAACTAACTTTTGACACATCATCTCGTAACTGATTCTTTTCAAATCCTTCAATGCGATTTTGCCATGTGTTAGTAACCGTCCAAAACTTCTTTCTCCATTTCTTGTTTCCACATGTCCTTATTCTTTACTTTCAAATTTTGAATTTCATTTATAATGAAATTCTAACCATGATTATCCTGCTACCTTTCTTAAAACTCTTGTGTGGCTTCTTATTAACCATTTGTCATGGCAGTATTTTTTTGGTGTAAACACAAACTAAAGTCACTTGAAGGTAGAACTAACATCAAGGGTTGACACATCAGCATCAAAAAGTGTAGTCACTTTTTCAATGCTGATGTATTGGCCTCTTATGCCAGCCCTACCTTAGAGTGACTTTAGTTGGTCCTACCAACTCTAAGGTACAACTGATTCGGGTTGTTTTGTAGGAACTTCCTTTGGCAGGATGGGTGAAGATTAACATGGATACTGCTTGCCCAAACGCTCATGTTGGCATTGGCCTTGCAGCTGTCACTCGTGACTCAATTGGTCTTCTTTTGGGTTATGCTCTATTGAAGCAGTTGGTTACTCCTCCTAAGTAGGCGAAGCTTAATGTTTTATTGTTGGGGCTCAAACTGGGATGGCATCTACAATGCAAATAACTTGTTTTGGAATGTGACTCTTCTTCTATGGTGAGTTGTCATAATGGCCCCTCTAATGTCTAGCAATGGCATATGAGACTTTTGTTCTGGGAGTGTGAAAAAGGGATTACCAAATTTGACCCTTGTGTAATTCAAAATGTCTAATTAAGCAATATATGTAAAATCCAAATAATGGACCAAAGAGCAAATGTCAATTGGATAAGTCCCAAGATGTGTAGAATGATCTCGGAGCTTCCAGGAGCAAGAGCATAGGCTTAAAAGCCAAGAAATACAATTCTGGAGATCTAGGATCAATCCTGGAAACTTCTAGGATTGATCCTAGAAATCCAAGATCGATCCTAAGATGCCAAATCTCTAGATCTTCATAGGGAAGCACCCAGGATCAATCTCAGGTCAGAAAACTCAAATTTTTTTTATGTTTCATGTGAAAAAGCTTTCCATTTTATGGGATTTTGTGACTGTTGCCTATCCACTCAATTAAGGTTTGTAAAGCTCTATAAATAGTGACCAAACCCATGAATCACAAAAGCTTATTATTCATTTTTGGATCTATGCTTTCGTTATTGGAAAAAATCTTTGAAGAACAAGCAAGGGTTTATGGTTGTGCGAATAGAGAGAGTGAACTCTCATTTTTTGTGATGGGTAAGTCTACCCACAATCTTTTGTGCTTGATTAGTACATCTAATCAAAGAAGGTCGTGCTTTAGTGTTTCAAACTGACAAACTACCAAAAGCTTCAAGTTCTAGAACCACAAGAGGTAAATCAAAACTTATCTTTGCATTTGGTTGAATATTAAAGATAGGTATTAGAACTTGATTGTTTGGAGCATATCTTGATTGTGGTATTAATTGGAATATTAGCCTTCTTAGAGGCAACCACATTATTTCTAAGTAATCCTCATTAAAGTCTATACTTAAGAGGATAATCTCTAAGACTAATTTTTAATTGTTAGCAAAGATTCATTCATTATTGATTAAATTGGAAAATCAACCTTTAAGAGGCTTTTACTAAAATTCTCCTCTTTCTATAAATTGGTGGAATTTATATTATGGTTAAACTTGAAAATTAGTCTTTAGGAGGCATTTATTGATATTCCCCATTTGATACAAAGTGGAAGAACTAATAATAAAATTAATATTAAAAATCATCCTTCTAAGAGGCATATGTTTGGGAATTAAGTTTACTTGCTAAAAAACTCTTTTATATGTGATTATACCTTTGTCTGAGTCATCGGAGATTTGCTTACACTCATCAGAGCCACCAAGTGTGTTTGCTAGTAGCCGAAGTTCACTGAGTTGAGATATTGTAGGTTTATTAATTTTCCTATAATAATGGGTGATGGAACCTAGAATTGGTTCCACCTAGATGGTCCTCTGATCAACACCTTCCAAGGACTTAGAAACATGTACACCTAAAAGCAGAAGGTAAGGGATGCCAGTGTAGCATTGGCCTACACCACTCCAATGGTAAAGTCAATACCCAATCCTCATAGAAAGTTCACTAGGGTAAAATATTTTTTGCATACCTTTCTTTGGCTAGACACATTCCCTTATATAGGATCGGTGAGACTTGGTTTTAGGGATTTCTCTTATATTTTGTGCTCGGATTATGGGCTGGAGTTTATAGGGTGGCATAATCTTGGGCTTGAATCCCAATTACCTTCCTTATATTGGCACCACATGTCTTCGGGGATCAGTCGGACAAGCCATCTCTAGTCGGTCAGACATATCACTCTGACCGATTGAGGGGATTAGTCAGTGATTTCTTTTGTATTGCATATCGATGTTGAGCTCACAGTCATTTGTTATTGCTCGCCCTAAATTGGTCGGCTCATTATGCCCGAGTAATATGCACCCTCATCATTTGCCCCCTCATTCGCTAATCTACTAGTCCACACAAGAGTGGGGAATTTTTTAAATTACTCAGTCAAATCTGCTTAAGGCGTTACGCATGCTATCTTTTTGCATTCTCTAGGGTGATTTTTATCAAGTTGCACATCGCCATTATGGCGTTCGTACAACCCGTCACATTCATAGTCGTTATTCCTTGAATTACGCATCCATCAAATGGTGTAGGACCTTTTTCGTGATGAACGGTTGAGATACTGCATGTGTAGTCTATTAATAAGGTTCAAAGGTTCCAACCTTCTTCATCCATGGATTGCTAGTCTCCTTTCTTCTTTTTCCTTGGTGTTTGCTTAATTTGGAGAAAAAGGCTTCTAGTCCCATCCGCTTTCTATAGGTAAGCCTTTCTTTTTATCTTTCTTTCATTTTTTATTTACATTCCCCTTTTGTATGCATTTCTTCTTCTTCCTCACTCTCTTCCCTTTTTCTTTTTCGTTCGTCCCTTCGACCGACGCTGGATCCTACCAACACCCCTTCGGTTTTCATTTTGTCTTCATTTGCTTCTTTCGCCTTGTATTCCCCAGTCACTGTCCCTCTACCAATTTAGAGCCGGTGAAAAAGATGATCTCCTTGGCACTGACCTCCCATGCCACCTTCAGGCTTACGATTAGAGCTTTATATTCAGCCTCGTTGTTTGTGGATTTGAATCAAAGGCAGATAGCATACTCCAATTTGACTCCCTCTAGAGTGGTTAAGAGGAAACCTACTCCACTGGTTGAGTTAGTTAAGGATCCATCCACGTTGACATCCAACTATTCCTTTGGGAGGTTCCCTCATCATTGTTATCATGATTCAGGGAAGTTAGTTCCACTACAAAGTTTTTCAGCGCTTGTCCTTTGATTGCGCTCCTCTATCAATATTGGATATTGAATTCGCCCAATTCGATCGACCTTTTGAACATGCGTCCTGAGGTCTCCGGTTTCTACAACACCATCCTCAAGGGTTGGGTGGTCAGCACTGCTACGGTCTGAGCTTGGAAGTAGGGTCTCAACCTTCTTGCGGTTGTCACTAGTGCGAAGGCTAACTTTTCTATTTGTGGATATTTCAGTTCAGCGCCATAAAGCACCTTGCTAACATAATACACTAGCTTTTGGAAATGTTTCTCTTCTCTTAGTAGGATGGAGCTCACTACTGCTTCGAATACTGCTAAGTACAGGTATAGGTTCTCCCCCGATGTGGGTTGAGTGAGCCGGGGTAGACTCCCTAAGTGCTCCTTTAGGCATGGGGAGCTTTTTTCAGTAAGCAGAAGAAAGGGAGACATCGATTGGTAAACATGGAGATGAATCGGTTCAAGGCTGCCACTCGTCCTCCCAACCATTGGAACTCTTTGGTGGTAAACAGGGGCTTCATGTCAAGGATGGCTCTGAGCAGGGCATGTCCTGAAGTGGTATCTACCAAAAAGTCTATCCCAAGGAGAGGGAAGTTGTTTTTGGGGCACACTCTATTGAGGCCTATGAATCCACACACATCCTCTTTTTCCCATTGTTTTTTTTACCAATACCACAATGGCTATCCAGTCGGGGTAATCGACCTCCCGTATGAACCGTGCCTTGAGTAGTTTATCAACTTCTTCTGCAATCACCTGGTTCCTTTCTACTACGAAGTTCCTCTTCTTCTAGCTAATGGGTTTTATAGAAGGGTTGGCATTTAATCTACAAGTCATCACCTTGGGGTCGATCCTAGACATATCCGCATGGGTCCATGCAAAGATGTCCTTGTGCATGGTCAGGAGCTCTTAAATGCGACACTTGATCTTTGTTAGGAGATTCTAACCAACCTCGATGACACACTCGGTCTCACCCAATCAATATTCAATCCTTTTAATTCTTCCATGGGACCAGTGAGTTCCCGTTGTGTGTCTTCCCTGCTTTCCAAATCGTCGATGGTGTGGGTCTCCTTTAACCCTTTACCTCGTAAGGAGTAACACTTACAAGCGGTCACTTGGTCACCTCTGAATTCTCCAACTCCACCTTTTGTGAGGAAGCACATTAATAGGTTGTAAGTATAGGTGATAGGCCTTAGTTGGTTCAAAGCAGACCTCACAATGATAGCATTGTATGCTGAAGGGAAGTCTACCACCAAGAAATTAATTGCTTTTGTCATTTGTTAGAAACCGACCCCTATGGTGACAGGCAGAGTGACTGCTCCCACCGGGTGTAACATATCTCTAGTGAACCCAACTAGGGGTGCTGCAGTTGATCAGAGATTGTCTCTTCTAATGCCCATTTGTTCAAAAGTAGATAAATACAAGATGTCAATCTAGCTCTTGTTATCGATGAGCACCCTTTGGGTTCAGTGATTGGCTACGACTAAATTGAAAACTAGTGCGTCATCATGGGTTGCACCCTATGGGCATCAACCTCGATGAAAGTGATTTCTTGTCAGTTAGCTCTGGGGAGCTTCTTAGGTCTCTCTGTTGAATAAACTTCACCATAATTGAGCATCCTTTTCTTTTGAGAGTAGGCCTTACAAGTTGAATTCAATTCTCCGCCTCCCCCCGAACCTCCAATGATTACCTTGATTTCTCATAGACGTCCTTGTTCTGAAGTCTTATCGTCTGAGGGGCCTTCAAGCATCTTCCTTGGGTGGTTTCAAGGGTGGTTGGCTACAAAATGACGCAACCACCCCTGTTGGATGAGAGCCTTTATTTTCTCCTCAAGGTTGAAGCAATCTTCCATGTTGTGGTTATGATCCTGGTGAAACCAGAAATATTGCTCTTGGCACCTCTTTTCTAGGGGGGCTAGGTTTTCCTAGCCACCTCAATGATCGGTCATCTTGCACCTACACAAAAACCTACTTGAGAGGTGTGTTGAGTGGGGTGTAGGTTTAGGTATGATTTGCTAATAACCCCGTCCTCCTGCTTTTCTACTCAAGGTCAAGAGTGGCCTTAAACCTAGGCTCACGTTCGACCATTCTGGGCTTCTCCTCCCTTTTACATATCTCCATTTGTTCCCTAGGTTCAACATCTCGGTCCTGGTGGGAAGTCATGGTATCTTCCGTATTCATGTGCTTCTGAGCGCGGAGCATTAGGTCAACCATGTTGCTTGAAGGGGACTTAGAGAAGGAGAACAAGAATTTTGTGGGTAACAATCCACCCATGAAAGCAATTAACACCACCTTTTCACCAGCTTCATCTACCTAAAGCATCTCTTTATTGAATCTCGAGACTTAGTCCCTCTATGATTCTCCCTTGGATTGCTTGATGTTGAGGAGGTACATAGAAGGTTTTTAATACTGCCTCCCGCCCATGAAGTGACTAGCGAATGACTGGCTTAGTTCAATAAACGAGCTAATACTCCCCAGCTTCAAGTTGCCAAACCATTTTTGCGTCGAGCCTTTTAGTGTCTTTGGGAACGCTCTGCACATAATTCCACCGGGGACATCCTGCAAGTGCATCAAACTTTTATATGTTTCAAGATGGTCGAAGGGGTCCCGATTTCTGTCAAACGCCTCCATTAGGCGAATTTTGAACTTTGGGGGAAATGGACAAGCCATGATTACCAGAGAGAATGGGAGGTCAGTCTTTTGGATTAGAGCCTTAACCATAGAGGAGGCTTTTTCCCTCATAGTCTCCATCATGGTGTTCAGCTGATCTTGTATCTTCTATATCCGCTCCTCTTGCTTAGTTGTTGTTGTTTCTACATTAGCTCCCCTAAGTTTGGGTGGTGGAGGAACGTCATGACCATGATCCTCCGTCCGCTTGCCTCGTTTGTCGTGTTTTCTCTCATCATGTCCGGGGATGACTTCTTCGTGTCGTCATTTGTCATCAAAGGGCTTTTGCTCATATTGTGCTGCAAGCGTCCTAGTCAAATCCTAGCTCTATTGCATGACCTATTGTAGACTCTACACTTGTTGCTCTAAGGCAGCAACCTTGGTTGTTTCTAAATTTTGTTCATCTTGGTTATTAGTTGAAGAAGCATCCATGGTCCTAGCACAAGTGTCAACCATACGATCTTTATCTTGACAGAAGCTATTCTTCCCACAGATAGTGCCAACTGATAGAGCCTAGAATCAGTTCCACCTATATGGTCCTTTGATCGACACCCTCCAGAGCCTCAGAAATGAGTACACCTAAAAGAAGAAGTAAGGGATGCTGGTCTAGCGTTGGCCTACACCACTCCAATGGTAAAGTCAGTGTCTAATCCTCATAGAAAGTTCACTAAGGTAAAATATTTTCTGCATACCTTTCTTTGGCCGGGCACCTTCCCTTATATAGAATTGGTGAGACTTGGTTTTAGGGATTTCTCCCAAATTTTGTGCTTGGATCACAGGCTGGAGTTTCTGGGGTGGCGTGATTTTAGGCTCGAATCCTAGTTACCTTCCTTATATTGGCGCCACATGTCTTCAAGGATAAGTCGAACGAGCCATCTCCGGTCAGTCGAGCATGTCTCTCCAACCAATTAAGGGGATTGGTCGGTGATTTCTTTTTTATTGTATATCGATGTTGAGCTCTTAGTCATTTGTTATTGCTAGCCCTGAGTCGGTCAGCTCATTATGCCTAAGCAATATACACCTTCATCAATGAGTATTATTAATAAAATTAAAGTAGCTTGGTTGAAGCTTTTAGACAATGGACATAGGCCTGGATTAACCAAGCCACTATACATCTTATCTCATTGTGTAATTGGTGTCTGTTGCTCATTTTCTCTATTTTACTTTATCACCTTGCATGCCTAAAGCAGTTAATTAATAGCACTATTGTTTCATCACACATACACTTGGGATATTAACTAAAGTGAACTCTAACTTGGAAGGATAAATATTAGAATTTGACAATCTACACACTAGGAGGACCATACTATTTGTTTGTATGTAGACTCATTTGTTGGGCAGAGCAAGGTGAGTCGTTATATCCCCTATAGATGGATGCCAAAATATGCTGCTGCACTACGAGAGCCCATCAAATCCACATTTAAGTGCAGTAGAATACCATGAGTGACACCAACAAATCTTACAATCTCAGGTTCAAGTTCACATCATATTCGCGAGTATGTGTATGTGTTTTTCATTGGTTTGTGACAATATCATCCGGGTATGTGTTTTAGTTTATTTGGTTGATTTACATTCTTGTATCTTTTACTGAATATCATGTTTAATTCTCTGTAATTTGTTTAGCTTATTATGATTACAATCACGGTAATTACTTGAGAATTAAACAAATGGTATTTTATCGTTTGTAACCCATATACTTACGTGAACTTGTGGTATTGAATTCAATACAAAAATATTATTCATCAATCTTAAAGAGAAGTATTTCATCGAATTCTTGACTTTTCATACCATTGCAACTCCAGTTTTGTCATCGAATTGTAGGGCATTCAATGCAAACTGCTTAAAGAAGCATTTTCTGTGGACTGATAGAGTACGTAGGAACATAGGATAGGTCGAGGAGGCAGAGTTTTCCAAGAGAGTCGAAGGTGTAGTTACAATCAGTTATAAAACAAAACAAAACAAAACAAAAAGTCTCTGACCACATTACAGACTGACACGTGTTGGGTATAAGGTAAAAGTGTAAAAGAAAGTGTTCAATTCAAAAAGTAGGAGCCCACAAAGAGGCACCAAATTCAAAAAAATGTTCTGTGATAAAGAAAGTTTGTGATTTTCTGTGGCCACGCTACAGGCTTACATGTGCTGGGCTTACATGTGGTGGGTATGGGCTTAAAAGTATTCAGTTCTAAAAGTAGGTTCTACACATCGTGTCTCAGTCTGTAGGGTTGTTGTCACAGACAATTATGAGACCGACAAATATGTCTGTAAACATGCTACAGGCTGACACATGGTATGGGATTAAAAGCGTTGAACAAGCGTTCATTTAAAACATAGGTACCCAAAAAGCAGGGGTAGCAATTCGTGTTGGTGGATCAGGTTTGTGCCGTGCCAAGATAAGGGTAAACAACTATATGGCTCAATCCTAACCCAACCCATTTATTAATTGAGTCAAAGTGGGTCAACCCACTTTGATCCGAGACACGTTTATAATCAACCCTAACCCACTTATTTTGTGTAGTTCATGTTGGACTCGCAGGTTGTGGTTATTCACGTTGGCAGGTCATATTCATGTCATGCCAAGTAAAGGGTATACGACTATATGGCTCAACCCTAACCTGACCCATTTATTAACCGTGTCAAAGTGGGTCAACCCATTGGACCCAAAACATATTTACAGTCAACCCTAACCCGGTTATTTCATGTCGGGTTCACGGGTCATGTCAAACATTGCCACCCCTACCAAAAAGACACCAAATTCAAAACAAATCATCTGCCCGTCTCAAGCGTGGTGAGAGGGATTCTTATTTATTTAAATATGAAACCATTCTTGAAAAAAAATGTAAACCACTTATTTTGCTTCAGAACGCACTTCCTTCTACGGTTTAAGTGGTTTTTTTTTAAATATCAGTGATTTTCTTCTTTCCTGTTGGAACTATAAGCTGAGATGGGTCAAAAACTAGTTCTTCACCGTCAATCAAATAGACTTAGCATAAACTTTGGCCAATGTGGGAGGGAGTGGATTCTGAATGATCTTTGTGCTGATGGGCTGATGGTGCGCTATAAGGTCATTCTTTGAACTTACAGCATAGGGGAGCTGCTTACTTTCCTTAGGTGCATAGAAGAATATGACTGGTGAAAATCAAACGCACCCTTTTATAGAAAATCCTTCATGAAAAAGTGCTCCCCAGGAAGTGATTCTGGGAAGCACTTCCGCACATCCCAAAAGCTAAAACTAAACACAGCCTGAGGTTGCTTCAAAAACCATAAATGACGACAGAATTTCAAAACAAAAGCATACAAATGCTTTTCCGCTTACACAACCAGATAAAAAGTACACGATTTGATAAGCATATATGTACATACATACAGATATATTGAAGAAAGTGTAAAATGACAAAATAAAAAATAAAAAAACATACATATATGAAAATGCGCAGGAAGGAATACAAAGGTACCTTCAAAGTAGAAGTTACTGTTTTCTTTTTTCTGGTGGTTACACTGGGAAGTTCGAAAATTTGGAGGTTGGAACTTATCCCTCCAAAGAGTGAAAGGATATTTACTAGATGATCCTGAAAAGCTACAAAACAGTTCAGTAGTTCAGAGAGTGCCACCCCAAAGAAAGATCCAAATCTGCAGATTAGCTCATAAAAAATGTTCAGTCTAGAGGTTTGTCCAGAACTTACCATCGTTACGTGTTGTGGCTCTGGATGGCAGCTGTAAGGTTGTGAATACATATTTGTTAAAATTAAATATGTACCGTGTCCAGCAGCCTTGGGTCTTGATTGACTCCACAAGAAGAGGAAAAGAAACAATGTAGAAAACAAAAGAAAAATGGGAAAATATTAGTTCCTGCAACAAACTGGACCTATGGTGTACATGTTAGGGAAGGAATTCACAGTGTGATCTCTTAACAGGCAGTTTGGAAGGAGTCGAATGGTGCAGTGCATGGAATCCCAGAAGCCAGTCTCCTTCCATAATAGAATGGTCTGACAAATGGTGAAGCCATGGGGACTTAGTGCCATGAAGTCACCTGTTTGTAGCCAAGTTGGAAAGACTCCCACCCACTCTCTGGCTCTTTCCTCTTCATGGATTGGCCAGATGAGGCCACCTGTTGAAAAGACTTCATCTGTTCTTCCATCAATGAATGAGTTGCAGGAATAAACAACTGTCTGATATTCCCTCTACTTTCATTCTCCGATGAAGTTACTCCCGTATTCAAATCAAGACTGGGCCTAAAGATAGCAATATCACCAGGGCCTGGTCCACCAGCAACTTCTGTTAGATAAGGGGTTCTTGGAAAGGAGGGGAGAGTGCTGGAACCCAGAATTTGTGGTATGATAGGGGACCCATGTGTGTCTATAATATATGGTAGCATGCCTGGAGGATACTTGGAGGAAGGAAGAGGTACTGGAGGACCAACCCCAAATCCATTATTATAGGAGAAAGCAGGAGGTGGTGCATATGCTAACGTAGGTTGTAATGCCACCACCCTCCCCATTTGCTCAATTGAGGTAACAGCATTTGGTCCAGCCATCAAAAAGGGTTTAGCTGAGTGCAGAAACTCCTTTCTACCATGACCATGGTCAAAGTCCTGGACAGAGCCTAAATCGGCTCGTGATGAAGATATCACATTTGTAGTATGTAGTTGTATTGTTGTTCCCATGATAGAGACAGTAGAACTATCTAATGCCCCATCTCTCAAAGATTGGATACCTTGACCTAGCCTGTAAACATCACTGGATGCATCTCCCAAGGATGGGTTGTCATTCAAGTCAAAATCCCTAATAAATGGCCTTGATAATGATGTCGCACAATGGCTGTGGGCTCCATTAATGTGGTGATGAAGTTTGTCTTCCATTTGCCATTCCGAGAGTTGGTTTGGGCAATTATCATCATTATCACCAAGACAATTAAGATCCAGATTGAGCTTTTCGACTCCTCTTGAACTGACTTCAACAGATGAATCACCAGAGGGGAGACCTGATGATAGTGAGACATGCTTCCCTGTGAACAATTTCATGACTGAGTCATCTCCTCCATCAGCTACATTTAGGTCAATCCCATGTAAATGCTTTGAGCTGCAGTTATTCCCATCAGCGGAAGATACCTTCTCTTTATTAGGAGTCCTGCAAAAGGGTGCTGGATGGAATGCACTGGTGGCAGCAGGTCCCCTCCAACCTAACTCCCCTTCAAATTGTAATGGTATTGTAGGCATGCAAGAAGAAACCCTAGAAGTGGCCACCACAGGAATTGGGGTTGCCACATTTACTGCATGAATTGAAGAGATTGTTTCCGTCACAGAGAGTTCAGGGTACTCTACTTCCTCTGCCATGATGTCCTCGTTCAAATCGAAGACGCAGAAATGTGTCCTCTGGTCGTTGGCAGCTACATCTTCTGGCACTGTAGTCAACTGCGATGATTCCTGATCATGAATACAATCATCATTTTCACCTATGATTGTCGGCTCTTGTGACGGGTCCTTCAATTCCAAACACAATTGTTCATTTCTGGTTGACATTTCTGGTCCCATCTCCTCTTTGGTAGAAAAGCAACTGTCTGGATTATCTTGTTCACTGCACGACTCACTTCTGCCCATAATTCCTGCAGAAGAGTCCTTTGTCTTGGGTTTTGCAGAGTCAGCGGTACTCATATGAACTATCTGACCATTCCTCTCTCCTATGGAGGAGGAGCTTCCCGAGGCCTCCCTGTAAATGCCTACCTCTTTCTCCACTTCTCTTGCAACCTGCCTGGCCACCTCCAGAGCATCATCCATCTCATATGTGAGATCCATTTCTGTTTCATCTTTAGTCATATGTTCTGCATTTTTTTGCTGCAGCAGTCTGGCTTTTGGAAGATCATTCTTCTCCAGGATCACAGACTTTTTCTCGGCAATCGTTGCCAGTATCTTTCCAGTATCACTTGCTCTCAAAGATTTAATAGCTTGGTAATTATCCATATTACCTTGTTTTCCAGGTAGTGTGACCGAAGCGAAAGTTTCAACAACTTGGGAAGGTTTACCTGGGTTACAATGCTTTCCAAGAAATGTAACAGAAGCATCCAACATGGCTTTGGGAGCTACACGAGAATCGATTTCTTTTTCAGGATTTTGCTCCATGATTTTCTTCCACTGATCCAGTGATCCATGCTCTGATATTCCCCATGTCACACTTCTGGCTGGAAGCTCTGCCAGGCTGCATTTGAAGCTAATACAGACTGAATTACTCATGCCACTGCCTATCTTATTCCCACTGCATGACTCAGCTTCCAGTGATTTTTTCTGACAGCTGTCACTCAAGGAAGAAACTGGAAGAACAGCTGGTTTTGAGTTAGAAGACGATGACTCAGTTTTAGACTGTCTATCATCAAAAGCCACCAGCATCATAGACCTCAAACCACCTTCACCTGCAGTGACCTGGTTTCTTTTCCCTTCCCCAGCATCCAACTCCTCATTTTCTTCTTGGTTGAAAGACCTTTCAGTCTCTGATCCCACTTCTGTTTTTACAGGAACATGTTGAGCTGAAACAAGCCTTCCCAGAGAATTTTTAGGGCCTTCACCATTCTTTGGACTCTCATCACCTGGAACTTCCTTCCAACCAGTAGATGATGCAAATCCATAACTCCTGCTAGAAGTTGTCCCTGAATTTCCTTCAGCAGATATATTATCTTTCACGACCATTCCAGCCTCGAATTGTAGGGCACTAGAACTTGAAACAGAGGATGACTGGTGTGCCTTCCAACTGCTTGCATCTTCTTTTGCACAATCTGCAGCAGGAATGTCTTTAGGAGGAGGAATAGCCTGTCCACAGCTTGAATGATCCTTTTCAACTTTTGGCAAGGTTTCAGCCTTGAAACCATTATGCCCATGGTCAGCACAAGTTCTATCACGGTGCTTCTCAAATTCAGTATCCTTATCAGTAAATTTCTTCCAATCATCAGATAAGTTCTTTGCCTTTCCCCGAATTTTTGGATTCTTATGAGAATGGAAGTGCCTGACGGTAGAGGCAATTCCACACCCTTTCAAAAGATGCTGGTCCATAGGTAATTTTATGAGTACTTCCAAGACTGTACTAAGTAGCTCTTCCACTGTCTCCTCACCATCATTTATGTTTCCAAATTTGTGTACCTCTTGAAGCCACTTTTCCAAGATATGCAATCCACCCAATTCAATGAACTGCTTCAAGCAATCCATATCCTGTGTAGCAGTTATAATACTAGCAATAGTCGACCATTGACGAGTTACTTCAACAATATTTTTTGTAGCACAGGATTTGTCATGCTGCATAAAAGCAACCAACTTTTCAACACTGGGATGGCTAGCAAGCCCATCAGTCATTTCAAGAGAGGTGAAAATGTCCTGCAGCTTCATATTAAAATTCTCCAACTCAATGCTTTCAATCTTTGGATTAATCAAATATTGACAGTTCCTAATATGAGCATATCTGCTGCAAAATTACAAGTCTGTAGATTAGAAGCTAAATAGAGAATGAAGTTAAAATTTCAGAATAAAAGTGCATGAAAGGATTCCCACATCAACTTACCAAGAATGTTAAGGCTTTTCGGCTGAAGGGCAATGGGGACCAGGCAGAATAAAACAACTCAACATAAAAAAATTATGCAAGTAATAATCATGGTCCAACAACAGTCAGGTCCTGGCAGAAGCTCAAAATATTGGTTATAAATTTCCACATAAATTAATGTGTAAAAAGAAAAGCAAAAATATAGCAATGGTTGATTGTTAACTTGAATTCAATATATAGATAGATAGATAGATAGATAAAGACTGGACAAAAAAAAGTATCCTATGTCATCATTATACTAAGAAATCCTCCCATTGTTTCCCTTCTGTGCTTGTGTTCTATGTTACCAGCTGCCAAATACTTCCCAAGAATTTCTCATTCCCAAGCTCCCTAAATTCAAACTGTTGTAAATCATTAACAACAAAGATAGCAGCACTAACATTGTGTCGATAAGCAAATAAAGGCAGTTATACTAAGTTAAATGGTACTGCAATGCAAAAAGAGATTCAAATTTGCATATCAAGCAGAAATGCTATTTTTTTTTTAATTATCAGTCCATGGAGATACAAGCTCAAGCCCAACCATCCTGTTAGTCAGCTCACACTAATTTCTTCAAGTATAACTACTATATTAACGGGTACCTTAAGAGCTACCCTAATGTCAGAAATGTTGATCTAGGTGATCAATATAGCAGTACTAAAAGTAAAATACTTTTAACAAAATTCATTCCCTTATGTAGCATTTTTGATAACCGAGGTATGGCCCCTTGTCAAGAATTTAACGCGTGGTGGGTGGACTCCAGACTGATTACACATACTGAACCAACATGGGAAATTACACTTCTTCATGCCAACCTATATACAGGATCTTATTATGATCATGGGAATACTAGCTCTGGTGCACTGACACTGTTTCCATATTTAATATGAAAAGGAATCTCTTCATAGTTGCATTCTTGATGAAAGCAAATTGAAAAGTATCAGATTTCAAAACAGGACATTTTAATTAATGTGGAGCAACCAATGTAACAACAAAGAGACAAATAAGTTGTTCTATAATTACTATCAATGATTATACTAGTTTGGGTTTTGCAAGATTGGATATGTACACTTTTTGGCTGGTTTCCTCATTGTGGATATAAGACCTAGCACCGTATTCTCTCTAATAAGTTACTAATTTGCTACTGATTAAAATAAACTAATCAATGATTATGCTTGAATTAATTGGTGATGAGGACATGGGAGACAAGGTGGGACCCACACATGACTAGTGGGGTCCACACGAGAGGACTATGGTGGCACATGTCGGATACATCAAAGGGAGAAGGATACATGCTGTTTGGAACCTTTATTAGTGGTTTTATTGCTTTATTTCATATTTTATTAAGTAGTAGAAGTTAGGATATAGGGGGAATTTGCATTCTTGTTTTTTTGTCAATTTGTGAAACCCGTGTTTTAAAAGAAATAGGGCTGGTCGACCAATTCTCTTTGGCCACACGATTTGGCTGTTTGAGTTTGGATTATTTCTTTTAGTTCATTATGTTAGCAAGAGGCCCTAGCTGCTATTTTAGTTTCTAATTTTTTGATTTTTCAAGTTTTTAAAAGAAGGGAAGAGCCTTGTAATCGACATGCATGATTAATAAAAGATTTCTCTGTTTTTGTTGGCTCCAACGACTTGGCTGCCTCTTTCCACAAGTTCTATTGTGCCTAGAACTTGAATCTTGGTAGGGACTTCCAAGATTATGGGTAGGGTCTTCCCACAGGTATGTGTTTTTCTTATTTTCTTATTCTTCTTCTTCTTCCCTTTCTTTTCTACTCCTTCTCCCTTGTTCTTTGCTGCAACCCATCTTTCCTACCTTTCTTTTTACTGTTTTGAATTCAAACCACCATTAGTACATATCCCATGACCTGAGGTACTTTTGGTTCATACCTTGTCTGAATTTTTATCTTTAAACCCCTATTCTACCTACCTGTGTGACTCCTGCTGCTGCATCATTATCATTTTCTCTAGCTGATAATTGATTTCAGTGGACGATTCTTCATTGGAAAACTCTGGCAGATTGAGAAAGCGGCACCTAATTATTGAAGAGATTTGAATTTTCTGGGAGTTCTACACTTGTAGCAACCTGCACATTGTCCTAATTCTGTTAGGACTTACTTAGTCTATGATTTTGTGGAAGAAACCTTATATTGGTGTTCTTACTATGATGACAGAAACTCCACAATGTATTGCTTGAATCCCCACCATTAATCCTCAAATCAGACTTGAAAATTCCCTGTTTTAGGAATCAGCAAAGTAGAGGAGAGTAGAGATCATAGATATCTTCATAGGATTAGTGTGAAGGAAGTTAGGGAGGCTTTGAAGAGAATGAAGATAGGAAAAGCAATAGGACCCGATGGCATCCCAATTGAGGCTTGGAAATGTATGGGAGACGATGGTCTATCATGGTTAACTAAACTTTTT
>JAOXJP010000012.1:2369887-2384006 GCA_025762735.1 Platanus orientalis | reverse complement strand
ATAAAATGAGGGAAAGTCGATTGAGATGGTTTGGGCATGTGCAACGAAGACCAATGACTGCACCAGTGAGGCGGATTAAGACAATACAAGTTGAAGGTGCTAGAGGGACTAGAGGAAGACCAAAATTGACCTGGCTAGAGGTAGTAAAGAGGGACATGGAAGCTTATAATTTAACAGCAGATAAGGCCCTAAACAGAGCAGAATGGTGGAACAAGATTCGTGTAGCTGATCCTAAATAGTTGGGATAAAGCTGTTTGTTGTTGTTGTATTTTTTTTTAGAAAACTTGGCTAGCAAGTTAAGGATCTTTAGGAAGTTTTGTGGAGAATATTTTAGGAGATTATTTGAGATATTGTGGAGCCCAATAACTTGGCCAACAAGCCAAATATTGTGCTAACCAATATTCATTTTTTTAGAAGTCTTTTATTAGTTGACAAGTTTATTTTATTAGAAGATCTTGAGTCTAGGATTTTATATTATTTTATTCTCCATGTAATGCCTATTTAAAGGCCACATCATATCAATATAAAACAGTTGAAAAAAATTTATGAATTGAAGTTGGTTTTTGAAGCCCAAAGCTTGGTTACATTTCTATAGCTCTCATGGTTAGGTGAGTTCTTCATCTTCTTCTTGTTTTTTCTTCTTCTCCTCTTTTCTCTCTTATGTTTCTTTATTTTTGAATCTTCTCTAAAGATTTATATAAAGAATTCTTTATTATCTCTTTTAATCTTCTTTTCTTACCTTATTCTACAATTTACTTTTTCACTTTTTTCTTGGTTTTTGATTTCATCTTTCTTCTGGTTCTTTTGATTTTTATACGACATTTGTAGTTTATCCCTAATTTTTGTGGGACCCTTTTTTTTAAAAGGGTATCCTACATTAGCAACTCTCCCAAACCTTAAGGTGTTAGGAGATACAAGAATTAATATACTTCAACACCCCCTTAGGAGGAACAATATTCTCTTTTACGAACGTTGGGAAACTGATACAAGTCCACAATGCGTGCACACCTTGATGCAGGATATGATAGGCTTTGATACCAAATGTGTAGGGCAGCGTAGTGGTTGTTATATCTTGCTTATATGGGCCCGAAACAAAGGTGTGAAAGCTAGGACAAAATTTAAGAGAACCAAGAACTAACTATAAAACACCCAAAGTACAATTTTGGAAAATAATTAGATGAATGAAAGAAAGATAAGAATGTAGAAATAGAGAAGGAATTAAACAAGAATAGAAAGGGAAGAATAGATAAAGAAAAAACTGTTTAGGCTTTGTTTGGAATTTTAGGGTAGAACTGTGAAGTTACCAAAACACCCCAGCATGCACATCAAAATTTTATGAAAATTTACAAATGATCAGATAGGTTTAAAAGTGATTAAATAGGTCTATGCCATCTTTGTGGGGAGAGCGAGTGTATCATGTCCGTGGAAAAATATCACCAACTTGTTCTCCAAGTTCTTGTTTAATATCAGATGCGATCCGGGTAAAGGGGACAAAATCAGATTTTGGGAGGACGTGTGGTGGGGAAAAGTTCCACTTTGTTAGAAATTTAGTTGGGTTTACTCAATTTCTATAAAGAAGGGATTACCAATCTCCTGTTTCTACAATATTACCTCTTCTTTATCCAATTTGGCTTAGGACTTGGGCCTTCATAGAGGTGTAAGGGATTTCAAAATCATTGAGGCATCCTCTATCATTTACCTTCTGGATGATGTCTTTGTTGATCCATTATCTTCTGATTCCCATATTTGGTCCCTATCTTCTAGCAGCAAGTTCAATCCCTTGTTATTTAGAAAGTTTTTGGTTTTGCAGTCCCTTCCTCCAAATATTCCTATATCCTTTCCTACTAAAATTATTTGGAAAACCCATGGCCCCCTGAGACTAAAAGCCTTATGCTGGGAGGTAGCCCATGAATGTGTGAACACAGGTGATATGCTTTAGTGACGGCGAAAAGGGTGGTTGATGCAGTATAATGGAGATGATACCAAAATTGATGTAGAATGATAGCTAAGAATTTTAATGCTATCTAAAGGGATGTAGTGGAAGTAAAAATAAAGTTACAAAGTTAAAGAACCAAGAATTGAGTTTTAAGCACACTTAAGGAATCAATATTTAAAGAAAATAGAAGAAGAAACTTGATTAGAAGAATTGGAACAAGAAAAGACAGAGAAAATAAAAGAAAAAAACCCAAAAGGGAAAATCTGTAATTTCTAGGAAGAAACCTGAAATTATTAAAATACCCCTGATTGTGTGTCAAAAAAATCTGAAATTTTATGGAGTGATTCTGACCTATATGAGGAGTATGTATACTAAATTTCAAGTAATTCCGATAAGTCCAGCTATATAAAATTATATAAACTTTCAGACTCTAGGATCTTGAAATTCAAGAAACTAGAAAATTTATCAAGAACGCTAATCTTGGAATCAAAGAATACTTCAAATTAAATAAAAGATGAAGACCTAATTTGAGGCTTTTCCAAACCTAAAACAGGGGATCTTGGCATCCACCAAGCTTGAATAAACCTAAGGAATCCATCTTTGGGAAAAACCACTCTTGGTTTTTAGACTTCACAAAGGAAGAACAAACTAGCCAAAGAGCTAGAATGTAAGAAATTTTTTTATTCATCAATTTCATTAATAAAATTTTAGGTTACAAGTATATATATGGACATTACATGCCAATCTTTCCAAATCCCACTCTAGCTAAACTTCCTAAAAAAATAAAACTCTCTAAAATAAATAAATCCCGTAATAAAGTGATACCCTACTAGTATTTTGGCCATAATTTTCTTAAATCACATCAGATTCTCAAGATCTTCCTCTTGTTGGAAAGGTACCAGAATAACCTTTCAAATGACACCAAAATCAGTCCAAATGAATGAGTTTTGACCCTCTAAAATATGGCCTAAAGAGAAAAAACGGGATTACAATTTTAATTTAAAGACTCCTAATTACATAAGGACTCTAAAAATAAACTCAATACAGAAATAAAATATAAGGCTAAAGATAATCCTAACATAAAATCTAATAAAAGACTAATTAAATCAGCTCCAAGATGCTTCATATGTCCCCCACTTGGCTGCCACAAGGATCACATGCATGGGTCCCACCCACATGTCACTTGGGCCCCACTACAGCTTAGATGTTCGCATCAGTGATGCCTTCTTTCTCATGTTTGTCACCTATGCTATCAAGAGTGCAAATTGGTAAACCACTTATTTATTCATTGTCCATTTTAAAGATTTTGATATTATTTCCTTAACATTTTTTGTGTCTCCTTAGTAGTTCCAATGGAGACTATAGACTTGTTATGGTCTTGGTCAGTTGCTCTGTTTTCCATGCGGGGAAAGTTGCTATGGAGATATCTTCCTAGTGTCATTATATGGTCAATTTGGAAGGAATAGAATCAAAGGTTTTTCCAAGGAAAAAAAGGAACTCTTGTTAGTTGATCGATTTTATAGCCATACGCATTGCACATTGGGCTTCGGTGGAGGCCCCCCTTAAAGGGATCTCGATTGATAGTCTCATCAGGGATCTTCCAAACATCATCAACTCGGCCCCTCTTACTTCACAGGTTAATCACATGTAGTCCCCTCCCACGGGTACAAACCTGAAGTTGAACTTTGATGGAAGTTCCATAGGGAACCCAGGTCCCTCTTGATGCGGAGGTCTAATTTCAAACACATAAGGTGTTTGTAAGGTGGCCTACTTGGGTCCTCTAGGGTCATGTGATGTTGTCCAAGCAGAATGAAGTTGCTTGTGGGGCTGCATTTATTTGTTTCTAGAGGGGAATCCCATGTGCCTCTAATTGTGGAAGGTGACTTAGCAGTTATTAGGTGGATGAAAAGCGGCAATCTGGGTCCTTGGAGGCTATCCCATATCATAAAGGATGCGGTTTTTTTTTTGGGCATCTTTGAACATCTCGTTCATTTGAATTCCAAGAGGGGTCAATTCATTGGTGGATGGATTGGCTAAAAGGGGAGGTAGACAAAGTAACATTATTTACGGATTCCATCTCAGAAGAAATGGAAATTAGTTCTTAGTCATTGTATGGGATTGTATCCCATCTCTTTTCATTTCTGCTATGTTTTTCTTTTTTCCCTTTTTCGTGTGCTTTTAGGAAGCACTTGGATTATCTTGTATTTTTCTCCCCCCCCCTTTCTCTTCCATTTATATATGCATTCCACCGTGTTATCCAGCAAAAAAAAAAAAAAACCAAGGCCAAGTAGGGTATTTTACTGCTGTTCGACAGCTAGAGTTTTTGTCTCTTAGTGGACTACCAAAGTCAACAATGGGGCCCACAAAGAGAGCTGGACGGCAGCCCCTATTTTTGGTAGTTTAGATTTTAGGAAACTTATGTTTTAGTAAGTTTTAATCTTAGGAAACACTTGGTTAACAAGTATTAGGTGTTTTAGAATGTTTCTAATTTAGGAAAACTTTTAAATTTTAGAAGGTTGTAAGCCTATATAAAGGCACCCCCTATGTTTCTAATTCTCGAAAACTTTTAAATTTTAGAAGGTTGTAAGCCTATATAAAGGCACCCCCTCCTCTTGATTTAATCAGTGAAGAATTAATTGATTTTGTGTTTATTAGGTGGTTTCCCAAATAGAGGTTGTGGACTTTGTCTCTTCCCCCCATGGGTTGACGCCTACATCAAGGCTCCCCTTCTCTCTTTCCTATATCTTTTAGGTGCAGCCGTGAGGCTCCCTAATTCCCATCAATTTCTTTCATCTTCTATTTCTTCCATACTCCTTTACTACTCCTTCTTCATGTTCTTTTTTATTCACTCTCTCTCTCTCTGCTGCTGTGCTCTATATTCTTTAGCTTTTATTTATACCATAAGGATTTGCTGGATTTGAAATCTGTAGAAATAAAGTCACTAGGAGTGGAGCGTTATAGCCTATTATTGGTAAACTCATAGATTTCTAGGTAGGTATATCTATTTACTGTTTATCAGAATATATTATTCCCTCTAATCTTTATTAAATTCTGACTCATTTCTATGATAATTGCTGTTTTCTGAAGTCCTTTTCTAACCCTTTCCCTTCTTCCATAACATAATTTTCTGGGTTATTAATACATCAAAATCGCACCCCTGAGACAACTCTATTCTTCTTTCTTTTGAGGGTTTTGATTCCCTTAGGATCCCCCACAAAAGCCTTCAATTTCCCCTTGGATTCCCCTCTTCCCTCTCTTTTACTTTCTAAAGATTCCTTGCTGTCTTACAAATCCACCATTAAAAGACCTTTTCAAGATACTTTTTCAGACCTATTGCCGATACTAAGCGGTGAGGATTTTATACGACGATGCTAACCTCCGCTGAGGTCAAGGGGTGGCCACATCAACATTAGAAGTGATTTACACATGCCCCTAAAAAGTGAAAATCACTTTTGGCGCTGATGTTTCCGCTCGTTTGACCCTCGGCAGAGATTAGAGGAGGATAGGGTCGGCGTATAAAATCCAAGCCAGATACTTAGTAGCAGTAAAAAATTTGTGTCCATTTTTCATTTATGAAATTCCAAGGCTTGAGCTATTAAAAATCATTGGAATTGAATGAAATTTGGACTGTAGAACCTATGTACACGTCAGAATTTTCTCCAGAAATTTCAGAATTTTTTGATGCGTCTGAAGGGTATTTTGGTAATTTTTTGGAATTCTGTCCAAGATTACAGAATTGCCCTTTTGGGATCATCCCTTCTATTTTCTTCTCTTTTCTAGTTTTAAATTCTTTTAATCTCTTTTCTGTCATTCTAATCTTTATTTTCCTTAATTTTGTGGCTGGTTGTGTTCTAAAATTTCAATTCATGAGCTATTTGCTTCTGCACTTTAAATCTGTTAATCATTTGAGCCTCTTGGGAATATGCTGCATCAGAAGACCCAAGAAAAAAAGAAGAAAGAAATCCCAAATCTCCCAAACCAGAAAGCAGTGGATATTTACTTGACCTTGCTAACTTGATGCGACTCTTGTAGTCTTGTGAACCCTTTTAGTTTGCTGTGCTGCCTCATATAAATTTTATAGTTAGATGTAATTCATGATTTGAAGAATGTTTGACAGAGATTGGTTAGTAGAGAACAGATGTTCACTAAAATAATTGGCAACTTGATTTTTGCTCTTTTATAAAAAAATTATTGTCAATAGAAAAAAAAGAAAAAAAAAACTTGACATTTTTTTTTGTTTTTTAAATAAACTATGATATATTTGATACTAGTCTATGCTCACAACTTTTTAATGTTTAACAGGGGTATCAAATTGCTATGTATTTAAGAGCCGGTTACAAGAATATGCACAGAAGGCAGGCATTCCTACTCCCGTGTATGAGACTACGAAGGAAGGTCCATCTCATGAGCCTTGCTTTAGGTCCACGGTGATTGTTAACAATGCCAGATATGATTCTTTACCTGGATTTTTTAATCGTAAGGCTGCAGAACAGTCAGCTGCAGAAATTGCTCTTGTGGAACTATCTAAATCAGGGAATACGATGGAAAGCATCTCTCACCCAGTGGTATGTCTTGAAATCTAGTTAATAATAAATAATATGCTGATTATCCCTCATAGAATGAAAATCACTTGACAAATCCTTTGGTGTCAGATCTAAAAAGGCATCCGGAATCTTCTTGACTTCTAGGGTGATTTCTAGAATATTCTCCTTGTTCTTTACCTTTACTTCTTTGGCTACTAAGGCATACATAATACCTTGATCCTTGCCTTGAATTTGTTCATGGTAATAATATATAAATTTTTTATATTATAAAAATTATATTTTAGTAAGTAATTATAAAAATAATTTTCTAAAAGAACCGAATTTTGGCATACTATAGATCTGGCCTGTGGATATAAACTTGTAAAGTATTAAATATTTAGACCAAATTGTGTACATTTGGTTCTTGTATTTTTAAACAAAACAAAAAAAGGATTTTGTTTTTTATTTTTTATGTTGAGCATAAAAAACTTATGCCTAAACATGTATAATTATATTCATCGGAGAAAAAACTTGTATTTTATTTGATTTTTTGAAAAATGGAATTTTTTTCTTCAATTTTTTCAACATTTCAGAAACAAGAGCATCAAAGGTGTTGGTATTGCTGCATTTGGATGTGAATCAATGCATTTAAGCTTCAAACAAGAAAACACACACACATTTTACTTTTGGACTTGCCAGGTTTCTCTTCAAAAATTGGGGATTTGATCTAGATCTTCAATATACAGCTCATGAGTTTTTGATATAAATGGACACACATGGTGTCTTAATTTCTGACTGTAGAAGGCTTATATCAATGAGTTTTAGCACTTAAAGATAAAAAGCTATGTTTTGAAAAACCTAAGTATAATTTATATACTTCCTCACACACACACACACACACTCTTTAGGACTTGCCAGGTTTCTCTTAAAAAATTGGGGATTTGATCTATTTGATCTAGATCTTCAATATACAGCTCATTATGAGTTTTTGATGTAAATGGACACACATGGTGTTTTAATTTCTGACTGCAGAAGGCCTATATCAATGAGTTTTAGCACTTCAAGGTGAAAAGCCATGTTTTGAAAAACCTACCTAAGTATAATTTATACTTCCTAACACACACATTTATATACTTCCTAACATTTCAAGACACACACACACACATTTTGGAGACACACACACACATTTTGGAGACACACACGCATTTTGGAGTATGTATTAGCCTTGCCATTATGCTCTACGTCCTTGTCTTAAAATCAACGTCATTCACTCAAAAATCTGTCTGACCTTCATTAAAATCATATCACACTTGATAGAAGCCTTTTATGACAACTTCAAAAGATGTTAAACATTTCTTGGACACGAGAACGGAAGCATTATAAACCTACATAACCTTACGCTTCTTCATTAGCAACTGAAGCCTATTAACAATAACCTATGATGCCATGTTCATATTGCTTTCTTTTTCAATAATGAGTTTACACCCTATATCTTCTTGCTTAACTTCAGTTTGGAAGATGTTAATGCGCATCCAACTCTACCTCTTTTTTTGTTTTTTTTCCTTCAGCTAAGAAAAAAGATTCATTGAAAGGGGACAAGGCATCCCAAGAAAAAACCCACAGAGGGGATAAGTACAAGAGTCTAATCATTTTTCCCCACCTTTTTTTTTCACATCCTCAAAAGGGACAGCCCCTTCCCCATCTTTACAATTAGCAACCCAAAAACACCATTTATTGCTTAACATCTTTACAATTATCCCTGCCACCCTCTTTGGCTCTGTAAAGATATAACAAATCAAACCCAAGAAAAAATGATCCTTTAAATACTTGTTGCTGCACCAGGATTTCTCATCGTACGTTGTCTTCTCCTTCTGAACCCTACTGCCCCAATGTGTTATCCATTTTTTTAAGGCTGGATTCAGAGTTATTTGTGAATTATGTCTTCCACTTTTCTAAACTTAGCATCCGATCAGCTAAATAATTACATTAGGATGTAATCTCTCTAGTCATTTGAGTCTTCTCTAATAGTTTTGCTACTCATTGTTTTCATGGGTGGTGAAACCTACGCTTTAAATCCTCAAGGGAATAGAAAAATACAATAATGGAGATAACCTAGAAGAAGTGAGTAATGGAACAGGGTAGGGAGTTTTAGGGTTTAATAAGAAACCTATGAGATTTAAAGGGGAATAACAACACATATTTTATTAATAAGCAAATCAGCTGATTGTAATGCAGCTGTCGGATATTAGGAAGACATGGAGCTAATCTGAACCCTAAATAATGGAATAGAAGATGGATTGGGAAATTTAAGGAACTCGGTTATAATTATTCTTTTGATGGGGCTGTCTGAATTTAAAGAGTTAGAAGCTCGGGGCTGCTTTGTTGAGGGGTAGGTTCGGGGAGATTCAACTTTGCTGGGGATTTCAAGCTTGGCACTTTTAACCTCACCTGTTCTAACCTTAAGTAATAAGCTGACCCTCTAAGGTAGTGGTAGTGCTTTGGGGTTTGGATCTGTCTCCGGGTTTGTGGCATCTTGTGCATGCTATTTTTGAGATGAGCAGTCTTACTTAGATGTTGGAGATTTCCCTCTCTCAAGTCTCACAGGTGGTGAATGAAGTGGCTGATGCCTTAGCTGAAGCTAAAATGGGGCTGTGCTGCTTGATATGTTCAAAGGATCCTCAACGGTGAGTGATGTGTAATTTTTGAGGTTCCTTTGTTGTACATTTATTCTGTTTGTATTCTTTCTTTTTAATAAAATTTTGTTATTCATAAAAAGAGTAATATTAAGAGGAAGAAATCAGAGTTAAGGTTGATGATATTTGAAATTCGGAAAATATTTGATAAAATAAATAGGAAACTAGAAGAAGAAAGAGAAATGGATATGCCCACTGGAATCCTTTTCTTTGCTTGTCAAATGATAATAACATAAAATAAATAAATTCACTGGAATCAACACCAATGGAACTCTAGGAATCATCACGTAGATGCTCTACAAGGAGTCGGCTCCTTGCTGAATAGATGACGAGTCAGCATTGTCATAGTTTGGAGTTACACCAATTCATTAAGCCAGAACTTCAACTGTATTCATCATAAAATTATTTTTTCTTTTTTTCCCTTATGATGGCAGTCTATTATTCCAATATTTTTGTAGACTAAAAAGGTCATTACCTAGTGCCGGTCTCGTAATTACGGGGTGCTGGGAGGGGTGGACGAAATACAAACCAAGGTTTAAAATCTCGTTATCGCGACTCGTATCTTGGCTTGGAGAGACGGAGATGTTTTGCATCTTGCAGAATATCGCGGGGAGACGGTGTAAGAAACTGAGAGACAGTGGGAAACGGGGGAAAAACTAATCAAATAAAGAAATTTTGATTTAAAACTTCAGGATTTGGTAGAATAAACACTAATTCATACTTATGAATCATTAAATATAGGTAACAACCATCTATGATGATTAGGAGAACCGTCACCCTTATGACATACATTGTCGTCTATGGAATCTATGGAAACACTATGTAATCCTTTGAATTTTTGAATGAAATTTTAGGAAATGTTATAATAAACATTATTAAACACTTATAAACCATTATACTTCATTACACACTTGGGTATCGATAGTTGGGAATTGGTACCCTCGTGACAATCATTATCGCGCATGTGCAAAATTTAAGTGTTAAGAATAAATCCATATCTATAAAACATAGTCAATGATACAAATGTTTAACTGAAACAATAATGTCATTCTCATTCATTGATAATGCAAAGTATTATAAAAGTAAATTACAACTATGAAACTAGAGAAATATAGTACAGGAAGATAGAGAATAATACCAATGTCAAGGCCCAAGACTGCTTCCAAGTTCCAACCAGCTCAATCCTTATCAATACCACATAGAGTTTCGGGGTGGCTGATAATCATCATGGCTATCTCTGTCACAATGTGATAGATATTGTTGTTGCAGCTACTGTTGATATTGACACCGCTCTTTTATTAAGTGGCAATAATCCTGCCATGAGATAGATGGATTATGCCATGCCCAATAGTCACAAATGTATCTCTCGTATATAATATCATCTACTCTTAGAGCATCCCAAATCGTGGAAATCTGGGCACTACATACTGAGGATGAGAAGATGTAATAGAACCCCGATTGTTCCAACGGCGTCGAGGGGCTTGATCCTCTCGATCATATGATGATGATGTGGATGCGGTAACGGAATTGGGCCTACCAACTATAGGTGAGAATTTGTAGTCTATATATTGCTGTTGCTGTTATTGACCAGGTCCAAAGACAGATAGAATCGACTCATGATCCCTCCTGACTCTGTGTACTACTACTAGTAGACTGAGGATATTGAGGAAACTGAGGATATTAAGGATGAAAGGGTTGCCAAAAAGAAGCCCCACAGAGGCTCATGCTATTAAACGACCCTGCCAATGTATCAGTTGTGTGATGGGAAGAGCTACTCTCCACCTCCCGATGTCTCCTAGTCTTTCTAGACCTCCCCCCTTGATTCTCACCCCTTCACTCATAATAAGATGGAAAATGAGGTACACGTGAACCATGCTATGTATCCTGAGTGGCATGATCAAATGTATCATCTCCTATGAATGGGCTAAGGGGTCTCTGACTCGTCCCACCTCCACCATATGGTCTCTGTGTCATACCGGCACCACCACCACCACCATCCCCTCCATCATTATCACTATCCTCAACCTCATCCTCCTGGACCTCTTCCTCCTCTTCATCATCATCATTATCACCTCCATCACCTCCTCTTCCATCACCTCCATCTCCGTCATCATCACCATCTCCGTCATCATCACCTTCACCATTAACTGAGGAGCTAACAACACTCATATACTCATTATCAACTAATCCGCCTGCAACTTAGGGATTCGGTTGGGCCTGTGACTGGTTCTGTTGCTGCATTTGCATAAATTCATCCACATTTACTCCCATTTGACTTGTTATATGAGAGCTTGGTCGTTCATCAGCTTCGTCCAATACTGGCTCTCTAGCCTCCTTAACCCACTTGTATAGTGGGTCATCATCTCCCTCGTCACAAAAAATCTCTGCAAGATTGTTGGGGCCGGTGTACTCTTCTATATTTTGTTCTTTTTCTACTTGCTTCATTCTTAAGCACAAGTTATAGTGGACGAACACAAGTTTTTGAAGCTTCTCATGTCTAAGTCTATTTTGTCTTTTAAATGATGAGGTTGAATGTGCTCTAGTTCCTCTCGTAGCCGAAGGAAGATGCGGTCTATGATAAGATACGAATGACAATCCTCAGGTTGGGTGCTTGTGATCCATGTAACACCCACCATTCAGCTGCAAAAAAAAAAAAAAAAAAAGGTGTATAAGTAATTGTTGGCTGCACCCTTTATTAAATTTCTATAAAAAATGACATAAAATTACTAGCAGCTGTTGTCTTTCATCCTGTCTGTGCAGCACCTTGCACAAAAGACCTAGTTGGATCCCTAAAGTACTTAATCTGAAATAAGAGGACTCCAAAAGTCAGTAAACTAAATTTTATAGTGGAAGAAAATAAAAATAATACCAGTGGTAATTGCGGTTACCTCTGAAAGAACATTTGCCTGTCTGTTGAGATCGGACTTAAGTTTCGCAATGACTGTTTGTACAACCTCCAACAAACTTGGATCCATTCCAATATTATGGTAGTATTGGTGTTGAAGATTTAGATAGTATGTTGAAAATCAAAGAAATACATAACATTTGAAACCCTAATCTTAACTAATAATCAAATAAATATAACTTAAGCAAAATAAGATAACTGACCAGTCAGATGTAGTGGGTGGATAAGCATCTTCGTCCATCGAGTATTAATGATATTTATATGGCCTTTGTAACTTCTTGGGGCAGTTGCTTTAATTGCTTATTTGATTAACCGGATGGACTCATAAATGTATCCCATGGTTGGTTTTTTGTCCAATCAGCCATCCTTAGGACCCTCATCACTAGCTCTAATATGTTCACTACCATGTGACACCGATCCCAAAAAGAATGATTACATACAATTGATTCAGCTAATCGTCATGCCACATTGTCATTCTCCCTATAACCATACCATTGGGGGTGAAGTAAACAATTGCTTTAAGCCAGCCTTATTATTTAGGATACTCTACAATGCTATGTAGTTGGTGGCAAAGCGTGTAACAATTGGCTGCACAATATTACCTCTACATCTCTCTCTCATCATCGCCAATACATACCCATGGTTATATATGAAGTTGGTGATTGTCCTAGCATCTTCCACAACCCTCCTTATAGTATATTTCTTTCCCATGTTTTTAATAACTTTGTTTTTAGAAACTCTTAGGGTTTTAGTACTTTTGGTTTTTAGAAAGTCTTGGTTAACAAGTCTTTAGAGTTTTAGAAAGTCCTTGTTTAGAAAGTTTGGTTTTAGCAAGTCTTAGGTAGCAAGTTTCTTAGTAGTTTCGAACTTTCTAATTTTGTTCTTTCTATTTCTTACAATTGAAATCCTATTTAAGAGGCCTAGATGATTTGTAATGTAGACATGGATTGAATAAAGACAAATTGGGTTTTCCCTCTCTTCTCGTGGTTGTAGCTGTGTGGAACAAACTAAGGGTTGGTGCCACTAGTTCTTCAACCTCCAATCAGTTGTAGCTGATTGGTTCTTCTCTCTTATCCCTCTTGTTCTTCTTCTTTCTTTCTTACTTCTTCTACCTTCATCTTCTTCCTTCCATTCTTCTTCTTTTTATTATTCTTGCTTATATCCATATCCATCGGCAAGACAAGAATCCTCACAAGGAAAGACCTCAAGTTGCTGGAACCAATGCAATATCAAACCATATGCACATACTGTTGCAGGTACTCTTGCGTATGCTTTCTATAGAAATCAGCCCATCTAAAAGTAAGATTTTTGTGCTTTTCTTTTAGGGTTTTCTCTCCCCCTAGCTATTGACAAGCTAACTCTGTCAATTCCTTTGAAATCTTTTTCTATTTTGCTGGTTTCTTGATGAACTTAACCCTAGTTCTTCAAAGTTATTCTTCTGAAATCTTTGCAGCAGCATGTTTCTTATATAATCTCATGTACTTATTCTTCTCTGTTTGACCTAAAATTTTGCATGCATATACATCTTTTACCTATCTTTTAACTTGTAAAATTTGGTACCCATCTGACACCTTGTCAGGGGTATTTTGGTAATTTCACATTGCTGCCCAAAATTTCCAGAATTTGACCCAACAGTATTCCCTCACTTATTTCTCCTCCTTTCTCTTCTCCAATCCCTCTGAAATTCTGTATTCTAATTCTTAACTCTTTTCCCTATCTCTCCTAATAATTTGAGGTTATTTGGTTAAGCCTATTGATGTAGAACAATAGAGGGGATACCCAAATTTGATGTAGGGATGATGGTCAAAATAATACTCCTCAAGAATATAATTAAACAATCCACAATTTGTTTCTTTAAACACTCTCTAGTAGCCAAAATTTCAAGGAAATATAAGAATTGAAGGGGAGAACTAGAGGGAGGGATTTTTTTTTATGAATAAAAAACTTTATTAATAAGAAGAGAAAATGGGGACAAGATATCCCCTAAGGGGGAGAGAACAAGAGATGGGAAAGGACCAAAACGACCCACATTAAGCAGGATTACAACCAATCAAACCATTCC
>JAOXJP010000012.1:2345132-2363481 GCA_025762735.1 Platanus orientalis | reverse complement strand
GTACTTGTAACCATAAAGTAATGGTTCATAATGAACTCATTCAGATTTTTACTGATTTGTTAACTAAAATTAGAAATGAAGTCATCTTAGTTTTTTTTATAAAATGAAATAATATATGTTATTAAGTATAAATTTGAATGAATACATAAAAAAAAAGTTGAAATCTGAATGAGTTCATTTTGAACCATTACTTTATGGTTACAAATGCCTTAGAAATTTGAAATGAATTGATTATAGGTGGTTAACAAACAGACCCTTAATAAGTTGTATATAATACAAATATATATTATATATAGAAAAGTTTGGGCCTCGAGTCTTGTTGGGTCTAGTTTGGGTCAGGTTTTTAAGGGCTAAACGTTGGACCGGCCTGGCCCATGCTCACCTCTAGTTGGGCTTAGGCATCTCTCCTCATCGGAGGTGGGACCCATAGCCCAATGGGCAAAAGAGTCTTTGAATCTTGTTAAAGAAAATAAAAGAAAAGAAAAAAAAGGGAGGAGTCGGTGAGTTGAAAACTAGTGAGAGAGGAGAAATGGGTTTTTTGCTTAAGGCAAGAAACAAGAAGTAAAGGGCTGTTGAAAGGGGTTTTTTCTTTTTTTACCATATTGGTGGTTGAAGAAGAAGAAACAATAACAAATATCTCTTTGTTTGGGTGTTTTGAGGTTGGAGATTTCTTTTTTGAAAAGAATAGAAAAAGTTTGAAGAAAAATGTTTGAAGATTAGTGTTTCTTCAAGGGATTGTGAACATCCACAAATCTGAGGCATTCTCTTCAAAGTTTCTTGGTTTATTGTACTCCTTCATATTGGTGAGATCCAACTTTATACCCATTTCATATTTTATTGAGTGGAATATATTGTTGAACTAGTGTCCTGTGGTTTTTCTCTTTAGAGTTTTTCACATTAAAAATCTTGGTGTATTCTTTAAGTTATGTTCTAAGAAAAGTTATTTAAGTAAAGAAGAAAAACAGAAAATGGAGAATGTGTCTTATGCATCAGTTGTGGGAAGTTTAATATATGCTATGGTTTGTATGGGGTCAGACTTAGAACATGCAATTGGTGTAGTAAGCAGATTTCTTGTCAACCCTGATGAAGAGCATTGAGATGCAAGCAAGTAGATTTTTAGGTACTTCTAGGGATCATCAGACTTATGTTTATACTTTGGTAGTAGTAAACCTATTTTGGAAGGTTATGCAGATGTAGATATGGCGTGAGACATTGATTCTAGGAAGTCCATATCGGGGTATCTATTTATTTATGTTGGGGAGCACTGTCATGACAATTCAAGCTATAGAAGTGTGTAGTCTTGTCCACTATAGAGACCGAGCACATTACCATTATAGAATCTTGCAATGAGATGTTGTGGATGAAGAGGTTCTTTCAAGAATTAGGTTTAAAGTAGAGGAAACATGTTGTTTACTATGACTGTTAAAGTGCCATCAACCTTAGTAAGAACCCATGTTGAAGTATTTTAATCTCGAGGGTTGTGCCTATCTCCCCAAGACAGGCACCAACCACTTTGTACCAACAAGGAAACCTGCCCCTCGTTAACCCCAAACTATTTATCTTATCCCTCACCTCATTCGCGACGACCTTAAGACAAAGCTTCTTGAGCTATCACATTAGAACTCACTTTATGCAACCCCACCTACCCTCATTTATTAAGCTTCGTGAACCACCTATTTTGTGAAAACTAAGCACTGTAGCTCCTCCTAATCCGCTTTGCAAGCTAGGAATAGTGTACTGCACAGTTAACCACATTAGATGTCAAATCATGAAGGAGACCCATATTATGAAGGAGATATCACGAAGGGACACCTATATCACGAAGAGATCTCCTCGCGATGACATGTGTCATTGCAAAGGACGAGGAATTACCAGATTCTTTCTCTACATAAATGGAAGATGCTAAGCACAAAGATAACGTGGAAAATTGTTAAAGTGATATGTGAGAAAGTCTTAGAGCCCAAGAGTTGGAGTGTAGAGCTAGCTTGATAAGAGGAAGAAGAAGAAGGATTAAGCCTTGTGTTCCCAAAGCTTATTCTGAAGGAGGATGTCATCCTCAAGTGCATACCTTATTCTTTAACTCCCTCTCTATTCTCCTATGAAGTTTTTGGTCTCACCTTCTTCCTTTAGGAGAGTGTGTTAGAGACCTTGAACTCAAAGTTCTCCTGTGAATCACCCTCTTCTTGAAAGGGTTTGTTCGGTTCTTGGAGTAGCTTCATTTTGAGACTTGGTTATCTCCTTGTGAGAGGGAACCATTCTTTATGTGAGGCTAACACTCTATTTGATAAGTTCATGTGTTGTTATACTATTTAGATTTTGACAAATCAAAGTGTTGTAAAACTAAACATCTAACACCACAAGCTTTAAGAAATGACAAGGTTCATTTGTCTTGTAGGAGAGTGCGACTCCGTAGCAAGACAAGGGTTCCACCCAATCGAGATTGTATCCTGGAGTTAGCTTGGTCATATCCCTTGCACTTTATGGGAGGCCTCAACTATCTTCAAGAAACGTGATAACAACACCTTCTTTACCTTGGATGAACTGATTTTAACTAAATAACACTAATTTGAAAAAGTGAAGAAAACCTTCATTTTGTAAACCTCAAGTGAATTGCGAAGGCATTAGCCTCGCGAAACTGCTGACTACCACAAAGGCAACTGCATCGCGAAGACACTAAACCATGAAGGGTTGTGTATTGTGAGCCAACTGTCACTTCAAGTTTCAGAGATGAATGTGTATCATGAAGAGATTATTGCTTCCGCGAAGGACTAGTCTACAAAAATATTCTGCTGCGAGTTACCATCATCATAAAGAGACTGCTTCGTGATCCAACTACTACCGTAAGCATTCTGTCATCATGAATAACATATCCATCACGAAGGACCCTCCTTTGTGACTTGACTCCTCCATCCCAAAAGAAATATTCTCTCATTTTTGACTTTTATACCTACATGAAAGTCAATAACTCAAGCTTTCATTTCAAGTTCAAACATATCAATGTGAGATACCATTGGATAAGGGATGTTTTAGAAAACAAGTTATTATCATTAGGTAAGATTCACACTGACAAGAATGACTCCGATATGATGACAAAGGCCTTATCTAAGGTGAAACTTGAGGTGTGTTGTAGCATTGCAGGCATGTGTAGGGTGAAGCCTTATTCATAAGTCAGGAGAGTGAGATTGTTAGGTGTCCCTCCTCATGGGAGGTGGGAACCATAGCCCAGTTGGCAAAAGAATCTTTGTGTCGGGCCCCAAAACCCACACTAGTAAGGCCATGAATTTCGGCACATGACATTAAACATTCATTCATTTATTCATAACCTGTAACTTTCATACAAATTATCCGCTCATTTTTTTCATTCGTACGCAGTGGAATAGCATATCATAAATCATAACCATCAATATCTCATAATCAACCTATAATAAAAATTTCACAATTCTATAAACCTGAAAATAATCTATAATCATGTATTGGCATTCTCATTCAAATAAACTAATAGTCAGACATAACTTATACCATCATTTAAAAATCAAATATTATGTCTAAACTAAAAGTTACTAACTTATTACATTCTTTTAAAATAACTGAAATAAAATAAAGTTTCAATGTTTCATTGTATAAATCCAATCTTCTAACTCTCCAGCCTGCCAGTACCGCTATGTAACTATCTTCACATCATCTGTGGTGCCAAATTTGGGATGAGCTTAACAAACTCAACGGTAAACATTAAACTAAAGAGTAATGGATCAAGACTTAGCATGAATCAAAACTAAACAGATAATTGCATACCTTTTTACAATGTATAGAACTGAACAATTAGTCATAAAGAAATACATACTGAACTAGAAACATTAAAAGAAATTAACATATAGATAGTCTAAACAAAACAAAATAGATACATATAACAAACTAAACATGTAAAATAGATACATCAGCCAATACAGATAATAGTTACATTATTTAATCCTTGGTGAAAAGGGTTTGTCACACCATTTAAACCCATATGAGAAGGACCCAATCACACAATTTAATCTCTGGTGAGAAGATCCAGTCATACCTTTTAATCTCCAGTGAGAAGATCCAATCACACATTTTAATCTCTAATGAGAAGATTTAGTCACACCAATTAATCTATGATGAGAAGAGTCAGTACAGTTCACACCAACCAGGTGTGAAGAGTATCATCGTTCATCTCCCTTGATGACAAATGGTGGCTTATAACAAAACTATAATAGAAAACAATCAACAATAACAAAAGACAATAGCAATAGCAATACAAAAATATATAACAATCTATAACAGAACATAAGTAAATTCATAGCACTTTAAACTATAGATGTTTGATCTTCCTAAGCACAGAACTATAAAACAATTAGTTTTTCATAATAATAAAAAGGCATATAACTTTTATATCAGAAATTAAACATATATACATGCAAATATCTTTTAAAGAAAAAGAGTAATCTTTACAATCCTATGGAAGTGAATACCTAAAACTAGAAGTACTTGTGTTATTGAAAACATAAAAACCTTTATTTAAAACCATTGATTTTGGAAATTTAAACCGAATTAAAATTTGTATCAAATCAATCCCTAATATGTAGAATATGAATCTAAAACAATATAAAACCTCACAAATTTACAAAACAAAGACATGGTATTTTATGTTCCTTTGGAACTCAAAACTCTTTTGAAAACCATTGTTATTTCTTTTAAATCTATTAAAAATCAGAATAAATCTTTACAAAACAAGAGTAAGGCACTTTTATAGTCCTAATATAATGAAGAACGGAATTAGTTTAATGTTCCCTACGTCTTCTTATGCAAAAACATTCCTAAGCTTTAAGTTCTTACAAAAAAATCCTCAAAAATCATTCAAAACCTAGCTTTCTCTCTTGTTCTTCATCCTTTCTTTTTATTCTTAAGGCTTGTAAGTTAAATTAGGTTGAGTTTTCTCTATTATATAGATCCCATAAGAGTTTTAGATGAAGTAGAATCCTACCTTGATCAAAATTGAAAGTTTTTAAACCTCAAAATTCATTTTTCACGAAATCAAATCGATCTGATGGGATGTCGGATCAATTTGACATGTTTTGTGACATTTTTCTATAGAACTCTACGAAATCAGATTAATCCGCCAAGTATCAGATTGATCCTAAGTTTGCATCCATCCGATAGGATTGGATCCATCCAACAAAATTGGATTCATTCATCAGACTTTCTAGATTCGACCCCTTTGGACTAAAATACTTATAACTTTCTTTAAAAAACTTGGATTCGATAGCCATTTATTTCATTAGAAAGTAGACTTCAAGAGCTTTCAAATGGAATATAATTTTCTCACTAATTTCTTCTACATTTTTATTGGTGTATTTTTTAAGTTATCTTAAATATGTTGGCTTGTCATTACAAACACCTTGCGAAAAAATGATTATAACTTTTTCTAGGAAACTCTTATTCCCTTATCATTTATTACTTTGGAAATAAACTTTAAGACCTTTTTAATGATGTATAACTTGCTGACTAATTCTTTTTAGATTGGTATAAATTTATCTCTAATGTTGCACAAGTTTTATGGTTATTATAGAAGTGTCCAAACTTTTCTAAGTGTGTGCGGAACATATGTAAAACATATGTATGACACATATATGAAATATGTATAAACATGTGTGGAGTGTTACACTTTTAATCTTGTTAAAAGAAATAAAATAAAATAAAAGGGAGGAGTTGGTGAGTTGAAAACCAGTGAGAGAAAAAAAGAAGAGAGAGAAGAGAAAATAGTTTTTTTACTTAGGGCAAGAAATAAGAAAAAAGAAAGGGCTCTTGAAAAGGGTTTTCTTTACCATATTAGGTGGTTGAAGAAGAAGAAGCAACAACAAATATCTCTTTGTTTAGGTGTTTTGAGGTTGGGGATTTCTTCTTTGAGAGGAATAGAAGAAGTTTGAAGAAGAATGTGTGAAAATTGATGTTTCTTAAAAGGATTGTGAACATCCAAAAATTCAAGGCATTCTCTTTAAAGATCCTCTCTCACTGGTGAGTTAAAAACTGGTGAGAGAGGAAGAGAAGAGAGAGACGAGAAAGGAGTTTTTTGCTTAGGATAAGAAACAAGAAGAAAGAAAGGGCTGTTGAAAGATTTTTTTACTATATTGGGTGGTTGAAGAAGAAGCAGAAAAAGCAACATCAGACCTCTCTTTGATTGGGTGTTTTGGGGTTGGAGATTTCTTCTTTGAGAAGAATAAAAGTTTGAACGTGTGAAGATTAGTATTTCTTAAAGGGATTGTAAGCATCCATAAATCTAAGACATTTTCTTCAAAGTTTCTTAGTTTATTATACTTCTCTACATTGGTGAGATCCAACTTAGTACCCATTTCATATTTCATGTAGAGGAATTTTTTTATTAGACTAGTGTCTTGTGGTTTTTTCTTATTAAGATTTTGCAAGTTAAAAATCTTGGCATATTGTAGTATGTTTTCTCTTATTAATTGCTTTGCAATTTCTTGTGATTATATCTTGCATTCTATTAACATTTGGTTTTGCTCCATTGATTTGCACTAGGGAATAGGAAAAATATGGTTTCCCACCATTGATAACACAAGAACCAAGTGGTATAACCCACTACTCATATCCTTTGAATTTGATGATTCAGGAATACACACTGATCCTTTTTGTAGGCTCTGGTTCTTGGCTTCATGAACCTTACTCATAGAACTTTTTAACATGAATCCTAAAAATTCATTGATCAACCAACAATTGAAATGATAATTTATTGGTTTGAGTTGCATTTGAAGATAAATCTGAATTCCTATACTACGCCCAATGTTTTTACCATGGAAATGTATAATGTTCTTTAGAGAATGCAATAATTCGATCTCACTATGCATAATGGTAGCACTGCCAAGTTGTTTCTATGGTTAGTCTAATGTACCATCTGGGTTTAATTCCACTACCAATAGTCTCTACAAGAGCAAGAGCCTTCTGTGAAATGATGGAATCGAATCGGGTCTCTGAGAATAATCTCCCTCTTTTCCACCTTTGAAAATAACTTCATTGTTGCATGGCAATCTCGACAGACCCTCAAGTTCTTCATCACTCTTATGGGAGCCGATTTTGGCAAATCAATCATCCCAAGGACCACCGCTAACTTCTCACTGTGGTAGTTCGCTGCAGAGCTGTCCTGGTGATCTTGCTTGGAGGCAACTTCAATAGAAATCTCACCTACATAACCTATTTTCTTGATCTTCTCCAACATTTCTTTCAACCTTGCATAAATTATTTGACACTTGGGGTGGGATCTGTCACCCGCTACAAAAGAATGAACAGCTGATCTGATCTCGATCCAACTTAGACCAGGTTCCTTCTTAACACCTCGGTTCTTCATCAAGTCTCTGATTTCCATGGCAGGCAATTGTATGCCAGCCTCCAAGTAGATGTTGTAGAGAAGCACATAAGATGCGGCTGCTTGAGGTTCTAGCTCAATGACTCGCTCTGCAACATGTTTCCCAGTGATGGTGTCCCTGTGGACACGGCAAGCACCCAACAAGGCTCGCCACATTACAGGGTCATCCTTGAAGCCTGAGCTCAGGATGAAACTCTCGGCATCGGCTAGTCTTCCAGCTCGACCAAGGAGGTCCACAATGCATGCACAATGCTTTACATTTGGGCTCATTCTGTGGTCTCTTGTCATGCTTTCGAAGTACCTGCCATATCAGCACAACGAGTGTTTCAGTCATTGAAAGTAAATTCATGCAAGGGATCTCTCTAAGGATGGGTTCCGAACCCAGTGTGTAGGATTGGTGAGGATTCCCACCCTGCACATCCAGTAAACCATTAGAAAATTCTTTTCTATTAAATTGTCCCTTTCAATTAGGAACATACCTGAATCCTTCATCCACAAGCCCACCATGGCTACATGCAGTAAGAACTCCAAGAAATGTAATGTGGTTTGGTGCAACCCCTGAACCCTTCATCCCCTCAAAGAGGCTCAGAGCTTCCCTTGCCCAGCCATGTTGCGCATGGCTAGAGATCATCACAGACCAAGACACAACATCATGGTTCTCTTCCTCCTTGAATGTCAGGTAAGCAGCATCGACATTCCCTGACTTTGCATACATGCAAATTTGTGAGTTTCCAACAATTGTGAACTGTGCAATTCCAGTTTTCATGGCATAACCCTGGATCTGCTCACCAGATCTTGCGGCAGCCAAACTTGCACAAGCACTTAGGACACTTGATATTGTGAATTCATCTGGTTTTCTCCCAGATGCCAGCAATTCATTAAACAGATTCAGTGCATACTCGGATTGGCCATTTCGGACACAACCCCCAATCATGGACGTCCATGAGACAATATCCAGTTTTGAGGTTGAATGGAAACATCTCAATCCATCCTCGGTTGAACCTGACTGTGAGTACAGGTCAATAAGTGCACTTCCAATGAATTCATCAGATTGGAGATTGTTCTTGCAGATTTGAGCATGAATTTGCTTCCCGTAATCAAAAGCTTCAACTGCATTACAAGCTTTGAGTATGCTTGAGAATGTAAACTTTGAGGGCTTCATTCCTCTTTTTCTCATCTCAGAGAAGAGATTCAGGGCTTCATCTGCAAAAGCATCACAGTCTTCATTCTCCGATCGGAAAAATGCGGCAATCATGGCATTGAACATGACAACATTTGGGTCAGGCATGAGCCTGAAAATCTTGGTTGCATCGTCCAGAGCCCCAATCTTAGCATACATATCAAGCAATGCAGTCACAACAACTACATCCGAATCTAATCCAAGTTTGACAATGCAGCCATGAAGCATGTTCCCAAATTCTTTTGAACCATCAAAGCTAGAGCAGCATGCCTTTAGTACGCTACCCAAAGCAAAACTATTCAACCTAAATCCAGATTGATGCATTTGAATTAGAACTCTCAACATTTCCTCAGTCAAACCAATTCGAACATAACCAGCGATCAAGGAATTCCAAGAAACATCATCTAACTCAACAGAATTATCAAACAAGAACCTCGCCTGATCAATGCGTCCACACTTTGAGTACATGTCGATAAGTGAATTGGTCAAGAAGACTTGCAAACTCCACCCACTAACTGTAATCAACCCATGAATTAGCTTACCCAATTTGAGATCCTCAGTTCGAGCACAGACACTCAAAGCGCTTGCATAAGTAAACTTATCCAGTTTGATACGAGCGATTCTTGCTTCGTTGAAGATATCCATGGCTTTATGATAGAAACCCATCTGGGAATATCCAGAAAGTAAGGAATTCCATGAGACAACATCCTGTTTGGGCATTCTATCGAACAATTGGCGGGCCATACCCATTTCGCCACATTTGCAGTACATGTTCAAGAGATTGTTTTCCAGGAAGAGACAGGGTCTGAAAGATGTCTTGATCATGTGAGCGTGCACGAGCTCCCCGTGGATAAGAGACCTAGCTTTGATGGAAGATTGAATGATATTTGTATAAGTTGCAGAGTCTATTGAAAAACCCAGATGAAATTCTTGAGAAATTTGGGTTTGGGGCCGTTGGGTCTGTAGCAATGTGGTGTACCAGTACTTGGGGGGTCTGAAGAAAATGAAACGCTCAGACAACCCAATGTGGTATTTGCAAGAAAACTGCATCCTTATGGAGTTCGTCTCAACATTCAAATTACAAGAGATACTTCCTTTAACATCATGTGGGTTTCTGTCTGCTTTTCAGTTTTTAGTTTGCTTCCTCATCTCATCACTTCGTTGCTTTTTGAAATTGAAGTTTATGGGGAATTTTGTTTTGGGAGTTTGGGGATTTGGCGGGCTCGGATTATGTGCAAACGAATCTCGTGAGAACTGTGCAAATGGCACCAGAGGAGACGCATCAGTACCGAAAAGTGATTTACACTTTTTGGGGGGCTTTTTCCGGGATTTTGCCTATAGTCAATTGCCCAGATGTTTCTTATGTGTTGTTTGTCTCATCAATGGCTAACCTGAGTGTATGGGTCCCATCAATATTTCTGATATGTGTTGCGCTCAGGCCTCTATGAATGCTCCCTTTGTGTCTGTGGCTTGAAGACTGGATCCTCTCATGCCACTTATAACAGGTGGCAGAACACTATTAGAGGAAAAAAGTAATTTACAATTTTTTGAAAACCTCCACCCCTACCGATCATGTCCCACCACTTATTAACCAAGACCTTAACCGGAAAAGATCGTATATGAAATCTGCTTTTCCTGATGTATTAGGATGGCATTAGGGGGTGGACACATCAATGCTGAAAAGTGGTAAGCGCCCCCCAAAAAGTGAAAGTCATTTTTAGGTACTGATATTCAGCCCTCTGATGTCATCCTAATACATGCAAATTTCCGTATATAATCCCAACCCGACCTTAACAGGTCATAGGCGGGCAAGAGAAGATCCTTTACACCATGTCAGAGAGTAAGGTGGCAAAGAGGGGGTGGGATCACACACTTTTTTGAAAAATCCACTGCAAAACATGCATGAACCCCATTTCCTTAGTGTCTTAGTTTCTTGGAGCACCATAGGCTTGGTGCAAAGGATATGAATCCCCTAATTGGAAAGTACTGACAAGACCATCAAATGATTATGGTGACTGGAATAAGCGTTATATACAGCTCATGTTGAGTAGATGTGGCATGGGGACTCATATCTCTTGAGACGGGGGAGTATTCTCTGCAACGCCCCTCTTTGTGCGATGTCGTGAGACAAGATAGAGGGGAAGTATCATTTCACTTTTTGGGGGTGATGTGACATCTCCAAAAAGTGAAATGATACCCCCTTATGTCTTGTCTCATGACGTCACACAAGAGGGTTGTCGCAGATGATGTGAACCCCCAATGGCCCCCGCTTGAGCAACACCCATGAAGCAAGACACAAGGATGCACTTTTTGAATGTCATATCACCTCAAAAATATATGGACTCCACCCCTTTGTGTCTTGCCTCATGAGTGTCACACCAGGGGGGGCGTATCAGGAGATATGAATCCGTGGCACGGCACCACAGAAGCATTGCCCACTCCGTATTGCAGTGCATCACCCATCCCAATTTGGGTTTTTGGAGTATGTGTTGCAATGCAGACGCATGCAACACAATTGTAACACTTTTAAGTGCAATAAAGGATGCATTTAAGTGTTAAATTTGACATGCAAAGGTTTTAGCCAATTTCACCCCATGCTCTCCTTGAATGTTGAACTTATTAATTTTCTGCAAATTTCGGTGGAAGTTATTGCTTTTAAATTTTTAACCACATGATGTATAAAGATCGTCTAGCCGTTAGGTTTATCTCCCAATTCAATCAACAATTACACAGAACTTCTCTTATCACAATTTTTAGGGGTGTGCATGGGCCGTTGAATAGACCCAGAACAGGCCCAGCTTTGTATATTACAAGCTCAGACAGCGCTTCTGCCTAGAAGAAACTAAAAAATAAAGGTTGGAACCTGACCCAACTTTATTCCAGGGGCCTCGAGCTGGTCCAAGGCGCATTGGTATCTCATATACAATAAAAATAAAATAAAAAATCTATGGACAAGGGTAGGCCTAAGCATGGCCCAAAAATAAGATCGGCTTCAATTCAGGCCCAGGGTCATTTCGGCCTTAGTCTTGGGCCAAGATTTTTAGGCAATTTTTGTGATGTGCCGGGCTGGACTTGGGTTGGCCCAATCCTCTGCACAACCCTAATGATTTTTAAGGAAGATCCACAAGAGGTTGTTTTTTGCAGCTGGGTTTTGGTGCGTTCCCCTAAAGTGTCCCTAACATGTCCACCGCATGAGGGGGGACACATCTAGAACTCCAATCCCAAATAATCCTAGAGGGGGCTGAATAGGATTTACAAGTCTATTAAAAATTCTTGATCTATTAAGAATTGCTTTTAGATTTATTTGAACTTATCTTAAGATATACAGTGAAATTAATTACACAAGTAAATCTTAGTGACTATAAATTTATCATAGATCACTGTTTTCCATCACACTATAGTGTTACTTATAGTAGAGCGGGAGATGGATTGATAAAATCCCTAGGGTTGTTTATGTTTGAAATTTTTATTCTTAATCTTAAATATCCTCAAACAATGTTTTAAATAACTTGCACAAATGAATTATACAGGAAAACACAAGATAGTAAATATGTAAGCAACACAAAGACACAATAATTTATAGTGGTTTGACACTCTGACCTATGTCCACTGTCTAATGGCTCTCTCACAGAGCTTGATTGATTTTCAATTAATAGTCTAACACTATTACAAAAGTAAATAAACAGACTTACTCAACTCTTTCTATTGTCTTCAGTGAAGGAAGGATCTGCACCCGGTGTCTCTGACGAATACTTTAGTCCAGTGTCTCTGGTGGACTCTACTTCTGGTGTCTTCAACAGAAGGATGATTGTAGAAGAGTGGATTGGATTAGTGCTTAAACTTCTTAATAGGCAAATGTGTCTATAAGGTTCAGTTGTAAGAGCTTCTCAAACTGGAGTATGCATAGAAGCAATATTGTTCTCAAAAAACTCAAGACAGGAGTCTATTCATTTCCAATACAACTTGGCATTATAGATTTACCAATATGAACAACTCCCAGTTGTATGTAAATCTCTCACATATAGATACAACAATATCTTAACACAGAGAAACCTTTTAAAGCTTCAATCAACTCCAGAAATTGCTTTAGTCCCTTCAACAATTCTCTCTTTTGATATTCAATGATTCATACTCATTGTCTTATTTAAAATGAGGTTTAGGTCATCTACTTATAGTGGAAAAGGAAATCTTTTTCAACCTCTAACAAATCTATTACAGTTGTAAAAAAATATAGCCGCATTTTGAATTAATTTTTTTTTTCAATTATGGGAATTTTCAAATGCTCAAATGAGCTATTTGGGAGCTTGGTCCATATCATTCGGCGCTCGAACCTCTCCATCATGGTTGTGTCAAAAGCCATACAGGCCTTGATTTCTTATGAGCCATCATCCTCACAACTTTGGGACTTATCTTTCGACACATCAAAGTCATCATCCCATGTTGTAGCCATGGCTTTGCTCTTTGGCTTATATTTCTTGTTCTTGTTATTACCTCAATCCTTAACAATATGATCCATTTTCCCTTACACTCATAAAAAATGGGAGGTTCTCTAGAGAAGTCTTTTTTCTCCCTAGAGCTAGGATAGAATTTCCTAACTTGTTCACTTTTAGAGTAGTCCTTGGCATTTATCCTAAAGAGTTTTTTGAATCATTTAGCCACCAAGGCTAGTTCACCATCAGATTCATCATTGGACTAGAGAGAAATTCCCTTCCTCTTAGTGGTAGAATTGATGGATGCTTTAAATGTTTGAAGGGAGCCTATCAATTCTTCTAGTTTCATTGCTTCAATATCCTTACTTTTTTCAATAGCCATTAATTTGGTTTAAATCTTTTAGGTAGAGATCTAAGTACTTTTCTAACTACCTTTGGCTCTTTAATGTCCTTACCTAAGTTTCTCATAGCATTTACTAAGTTGGTAAGCTTAGCGTTGAATTAAGAGATTTCTTCATCTTCTTCCATCTTTAAAGCTTCAAATTGTGACGTGTACATTTGAAGTTTAGACATCTTTACCGCACTAATCCCCTCATGAGTAATCAATAGAAGTTTCCATGCCTCCTTAGCCATTAAGTGGAAAATTTTTATAAATTCATCGGGACTAAGTCCACTAGCAATTGAATTCAAAGCCCTATAGTTAAATTTGTAAGCTCCTCCCTCGGCCACGGTCCACTCATTACGGGGTTTGTCGAGAGGTGTATAACCATCTATAATTGAACCCCATACCTTATGGTCATAGAAATTTAAGAAAATCTTCATACGAGATTTCCAAAAACCATAATCATTTTCATTGAAGAATTGAGGTATGTTAACAGACATACTACCATCTTTAGCCATCTAGTGTTTTTTTAGGATTCTTATTAAAATCAAACTCAAGTTGTTAAGCCCTATATGAGTAATCTTACTCTGATACTAATTGAAATTCTTTGTGTGTTAACCCTAGATGGGGTGAATATGATTTATTTAAATTTCTTTTAGATTACCCCAATTCAATTGTTTTCAAGCTTGTTAATTGAATTAATCCTGGTGTAATTTTCCAATTGAGTTATGCACTTAATTGATTAATGTTTGAATATGAAGTGCTCAAATGTATTTCATGAGAGAATGTTTGCAATGCTTGATCAACATAATAAATGCTAAGTAAAAGAGCAAGCCATACATACAACACACAAGATATAACGTGGTTTGGCACACTGGCCTACATCCACTGTCAAAGCTCACAACTAAGATACTATAATTTTATTAAGATTGATGAAGATTACAATCAAGGTTAAAATTATAAAACCTACTACTTGCATACTAAGCTAACCAACACTCAATGTCTTCAGTGAGTGTGGTGTTCCATTCGGTGTCTTCGGCATAAGGCAATGGTCTCAAGTATATAAAAATAAAAACTAAAAGTAAAGAATACATCTTAAAGGTTGATTTTTTTTTCTTCCATGTTGGGGTTTCTCCTTGTTGAGCTTGGTGTAACTAGTAGTCCATAATGCTTCTAAATAGGCTCTCCAAGCTTGTAGAGCCTTCTCCGGTGGGTTACTACTCCTTGATCTAGTGTGACTTAGGTTTCCACAATGATCTTCACTAGGGTTTTACAATGGACAACCCTTGAAGCCTTCCCTTTGAAGATTTTCCTTAGCAAGTGTAGAGAGGAAGAAGATAATGGTCTAAGGGTGTAGATTTTTTAATATAGGTTCGATGAGAGACAATAGATGATTCACAATAAGTGGGGAGCAAAATCTCTCAAGAATTTCCCAAGTTTTTGCAAAAGACCATTCAAGAGATTAACTCTTTTTATATTGGTCGTGGGAAGTCCTTATCCATTGATATAAAACAACCCCCAATGGTCAAATAACCTTAGACCTTGATTGGGAATCAAAATTTCAAATTACCATTCATGATGTTTTTAGTTGGTGTCCTTGGCTCGAGCTTGGATTGAGCTATTGTTAGTTGGCTCAAGCTGTAGCAATAGTCTAAGCAAAATTCCTGATTCCCAATAATTAGTGGATCGAGCCGGGAAGGTTCCTAACTCGAGTCCAGTTCAATCCAATAAGTGATGGCTCAAGCCTTTAAGTATGGCTTGAGCTAGCACCCCCCAAATCAAGCCGCTCACTCTGAAAAATTTCCAATTAGCCTTATAAAGGTTGTGGAGGGCTCAGAATCGACTCTCTATGTCATGGGAAGGTCAAGTGACCCCTGTAACTCCCTTAGAGGCCTTTAGTTCATTTTCTTAACCTTTAGCTTACCTTTTTAAATGCAAATGAGGCATGAGTCCTTCGAAATGAGCTTCACATGTTTCGTGCTTGCTTCCTTAGAGACTTCTTGGACTATAGAGTTGATCTTCAAGTTGATGTGACCTAAGAACCTCTTAGACTTTAACATGACTCAATCTTTGCAAGCCATGTTCTAGTCTAAACAACACATGTATTTACAACTTATGGAATTTACAATATTTACATTTATAGACTCGCATTTTGAGGTATGGCCCTTCTTCATCTATGTATTCTATCTCATCTCATTGAAAGAACTCTCCCATCATACTTGCTATCTATGTTTCTGTACTGGCTTTGTGTAAACCTAATGAAAAATTATGTACTTGCACCTAGAATGGTGTGTACTTAAATGTGAGTGTCTAGAGATTTAAACTGGGGTCTCAATCCATAATGACTACCAAGTGGTTTTTAAACTTCCACGGTCCACCTTCTTTGACTCGAACATAGTCTTCCTTGACATAGGAAAGAGAAACAAACAGCTTATATCCCATTCTCCATACACGAACTCTTTCTGTGGGTATTGAATGAGATCTTCAATCTTGGCAAACCATTTACAGAAGAAGCATCAATAAATCAATATATAGAGGCTAAAGGTTGGAGATGACAAGTAGTCATTCCATGCCAAACACTTTGATGGCCAAAAGATAAGATGTGGATCCCATTCTCTCTTCAAATCAATAAAAAAAACCTGATCTCAACTAAAGCCCAAGCCACTACGCTCAACATATTGTGAAGCATGTTAAAGAAAGAAACACTAGAAAAATCAAAGCATGCTCTGCACTATCTTGAAATAGAGTATGTGTCTTGTTGTTGTCTCAAAACAGAGCATGCACTTTGCAACCGCCTTCAAGACTTGTGGTACAACAACAACTCTTAATTTTGGTGAACCGATATCATTTTTAACTTTTTGTATATTCTCTATATTTCCATTGAATATGATCTAATCATTGCCAACATCAGTAGCTTTAGCACCTCATCTTCTTCGAAAATTCAAACACCTTATATTCATGTGGTTTCGAAAAAACTAAACCCAAGCTACCCAGGAGATCAAAGATAATCTGTAACTCTTGGTGACATTCAATCTTTCAAAGCAAAGAAATAAAATCCAAGAGTTTCATCATCCATCACCATTACAAATCCATATCTTAAGTGTTATTTTTTTTTTCTTAGTGTGTAATATTCAATGATTCATAAAAGAATCTTAACATTCAATCTGCGATATCTAATTGAAACAAATCAAATATTCAATTTTCAATATCTAATCAACCATTGCTCTAATAACCCACAAATCCTAACCAAAGTAAATGAAGATCATAGCTTCAAAGAAACTAGGCTTTCATGTGACCTCATATGATTCAAACTATAAAACCTTAAAAAAATATACACCGTTGGATTAACTCAATTGAGCTTGGTGAAACGATGAACACTAATTAACAAATCCTGAGAGAGAAGAAGGAAAGATGCAAAGAGTTGGAAAAATAACTTTAGAGAAAATGAGAAAGAGGACAAAGAATCATGATCATGTGACCTCATTATGGTCTTGCTTGTTTTAGTAGACATAACAAGATAAGGACAATCATGATGAAGGACGATCATGATCTTGATCCTCATCAAAGGATCGTGATGGTATCAAAGAATGAAAGCTGATTCATGCAACCAAAGAATGGAGCCTTTTCCATTGTGACAATTGGGATAATGCACCTATTTCTTCTATTCAAGGCTTCCAATAGTGTCGCACCTCAAAACCCATACATCTAAGGCTACAAATTTTGGCACGTGACATTAATCCATTCATATTGTGACCATTTATATCGCTTATATTTTTTTGCTCTAATATTCTTATAAATATGTAGTGGAATTGCACAAATAAATCATAACCATTCCATTCACATGAATTTAACTTGCTAAATAAAATCCATAATCCATGATTTTTAAAATTCAAGTCTGACATAAGTTAACTAATAATAATCAATCTTCATATAACTGAAAATCCAACTAAACTATTACATCCCATCATTCAAATTGAAATAAACTGAATTATAAACTAGATAAAATCTGTCTCTAAAACAAATATTGAATAATATGATAAAGTATCTAAAACTTTGAAACATAATAATAAACTAAATTAAATCTCCATCAATGCTCTATGAATCCATGTACTAATCTACTCTATCCTCATCAACTGAAAAACAACATTGTTAACTTTGTAAGCGTGAATGACTTGGCAAATAAATAGAAACACTTTAATACTTGGTTCAATGAGCACGAATAGTTTTATACAAAACATATAAAAAGATGCTTTTGGGTGAAATTCAAATACAAAATCAAACAAAAATACAATATGAAATACATAACTAAAATACTAAGCTAAAATTAAACATATAACTAAAATATATAACTAACATATATTTGAGACCAACTAAGCAGATAATTGATAATGGTTTCACCTATTAATGTGACCTAGTGATTGGGTACCTAATTATACCTATTAATGTGATCCGGTGAAAGAGTACCTAATCGCACTTCTTATGATCCCAGTGAGGGGACACTACTATCTCACCCTTAGTGGTGAAGATCAAACTAAAATTGATTTGTCAGTTATGTGACCCAATGAAGAGGGTACTTGATTTCATCTATTTAAACCCGTTGAGGAGGGCTTCATCAAATTTCCTTCTTTGATGAAAAAGGGGTCTCATGTCATAACTGATACTAAAACATATATTCTTTTTAAATAAATACATATATAGAAACTAACAGGAATCAATACAAAACTAAACAAATCTTTCAAATAGTTTAAAATTACTTTAACAATGCATATCTTTTGAAGCAAAATATAGTACAAGGGGATCTGACCCACCTAAGTACATAGTGATATGCTTATATTTTATCATCATTTCATATCCTTTAGTCTTTATTTTTTACTTGTTTTTTCTTTGTTTTATTAGTTCTTATCTTAATTTTCTTCACTTTATTTAAATTGAACAGGAAATGAATAATTCAAGCAAAA
>JAOXJP010000012.1:2327665-2339902 GCA_025762735.1 Platanus orientalis | reverse complement strand
TGTGTAGTCTGATAAATAATTAGAGGGTCAATATCCTAAAGCGGAGATGAACTCCTAATCACCAAAGAGATGGTTGGATTAACCTAAGGACCCAATTCTAAACTAAGTGATCTGTCCAGGTTAACAAGTGGTTTCGATGTTCACTTTAATACCTCATGGGCTTTATATGTGATATTTTAGTATGCTTGTATTTTTACAACGGCGGCATTCACCCTATTTTATAAAAAATAAAATAATTTTGAAACTATCACCATATTTTTTTTTCTCACTCAAGTCTCTTTAACACTTTTTTTTTATCATATTCAACACATTCCTTATTTTTTTCTTCTTTCTACAACACAAATAGGTAGCCTTTTTCAGTGTACCTAGTCTAATTCATTGGTTGCTTTACAAACCATGTTTATACCTAGTTCCATTTTTCTTCTTTCCTAGCCAACCAAATGAACAAGACAGTAAAAGTTCATTGTGAAAGTTTAGAAATGATCCTAGAGAGTGTGAATTGGATAATTCAATTTTTTTCGGTTTCCTTTGTTAATTCAAATCACCCTTTCACTTAATTTTTATTTATTAGCAACAAGAGTCTTTTAATTAGCAAATTACTTATTTATGAACCAATCATTAACCAAGAGGCTCCCCCATGCACTATAGTGTTATCTATAGCAGAAAGGAAGCAGGGTTGATAAGTTCCCTATGATTGATTGGTTTAGTCGTTTTAATACAACAACAACAACAAATAGCCTTATCCCAACTATTTGGGGTCAGCTACATGAATCATGTTCCGCCATTCCGCTCTGTTTAAAGCCTTATCTGCCGTTAAATTACAAGCTGCCATGTCCCTCTTTATTACCTCTACCCAGGTCAAATTTGGCCTTCCTCTAGTCCTTCTAGCACCTTCAACTTCTAGCACCTTCCTCTAGTTCTTCCCTATACCACCAAAATTTCTCCTTGTTAAGGCACTTAATTTTAGACAAATAACTTTTAGTCACAACCTGACACTCAATAATTGTCCTGTACTACAGTGGCTATCATCTCTGCTTTCATGCACAACAGTTTCTAAATGACCGCTGACCCAGCCAGTCAGCCATTAATTGTTCTTGTAGTTGTTGTAAATTTTATTAAGACCATGTGATGACAAAGATATACACCCCAAAATGTCTGGCAAAAAAACGCAAAAGAGCACAAAGATGTCCCCCAGTAATTCTAACATTGAGAACATACAACGCACTTAGTAACACAGGTTATGTCAAAGAAAGAATTTGCAAGACAGCTATGCACACTAATTTATAAGCATTCATTATCAGAAAACAAGTGTGCTGTTATTCTTGATTCAAAATACTTCAACAATTTCTACACTATACATACCCTGGATGGAATTGCAACAAATATGCGAGCAAGGAGTTGCCTGCAATCTTGAGATATGTGAACATAATCGGGGATTTTGTACTGAACAGCCATTATTCGCTGCAGCAAATATAAGAAAAGAAATCATAAATGATTGAGAAATAGGAAGTCATGAATTATTAAGAAAGCAAATAAAGAACATGGATACTTACTCCAATGGTTTTCCTGAAATTCTTGGGATCTTCTTGGTCTTCAAAAGGGTATGCGCCCACCAGCATAACATAGAGAGTCACTCCACATGACCAGACATCTGCCAACTAAACAGACAAAAAAACAAAAACTGAAATACAATTAATAAAATATATTAGATGGTCATGATTCTAAATATCTTTCGTACTTAAATGGGCTTTATATGGATTAAAACACAACTAACTCATTGGTTAACCATAGCCTGTATAGACCTATGTGGGCATTGAGGCCTATGGTTGTTTTACAAGAAAAAATATCTTAATGATTGATAGATTTTCTGTATTTCACCATGTAACATAAAAATATGATGACAAACTAGATGAACACATATAAAAAAAAGACAATCATATGCACGACATGCAGCCCACCAAGTAATTAATATGGAGCAGTCATCCAGGAATCACCTTGTGGATAGAGAATAGCCAACTAAAACTAAAGGAACATATTACCACTCCAACCTACAGCATAGAACTTGGAAAGGCATGCACACACATACACGAGTAATACAAAATAATTATTAAATAAATAAGTCAGAGTAGGGAAAGCTTGTACATGAAGGGTAAGAGAACTTCTATTTCTAGTTTTTGAGCCACCCCAAATCAGAGGGGTGAAGGATTAAGACTGGTGAAATATGGCCCACATGTATAGTCTGAAGAAAAGGTTCCATCAACAATGATAAAAAATTTCCATCAAATACTTCCTCTAAGAAAATTAAAACTTCCAATCTAGAACATTGCTATTGTCGACCCCAAAAAAATACACTTCTTTGGATGGTTGAGATCAATTAATTAGGGGGGTTATATTAGGAACCTTCTGATCTAGGATATCTTTCAGATGGGCCCCAATTATTGGATGGTTTCAATAAGAATGGGCATACCTCATATTGAATAGCATATTATAAATTTAAGTATAGATGTATTACAATTATTGCCTGTTTCTCAAAATGTATAAAGATTGTTGCATGTTTTTCCATCTGTCCATCGATTTGTATTTAGTTCAGGTTATGGCAAAATCAAGTGGTGGTCCGCCACTTGAAAAGAGTAAATCAACGAGTAAATCAACGGTTCATTGAATTCCAAGTTAGCATGAGTACCATGAACATCTTTTTTTTTTTTTTTTTAAGTACTCATCAGTAACATGAACAAATAATACACTTCTCAAAACAAATGACCCAACTAAATAACACCATCCTTCATCTTGGAAATTTTCTACAGGTTCCATATGTCCTTTGGAGGTGGGACTAGTTGAAGTTTGACACCAAAGCACAATCTGAGACTTTCCGTAATTAGGTCTGGTTATAAACACACCTACCAACTTAATAGCTCCATAAACTTTGCGAGGCAAAGGGTCCCAAACAAGAAATCCATTTGGTCAAGACAGATGCTATGGCAAAGACTCCCTTTACTTTGGAGTAAAACTTGGGTAGAGGAATATTTGAAATCTTGCTTTACATTGGCAAAAGACCCAAGAAAACTGATAGTGTAAAATCTTATCAAGGCTTCTGATGTAGCACAATAGAGATGGGACCAAGGTTGATGTAGAATGATAGCAAGAATAAAGTTAAAGAACCAAAATTTAAACTTTAAGCACACTTTAACTAATCAAAATTTAATGAAAATAAAAGAATAAACTTGATTAGAGGGGATTATAATAATTGGAAAAAAAAAAAAAGAGGAAAAGATAAGAAAGAAACCCAAAAGGGTAATTCTATAATTTATGGACAAAAACTCGAAATCACCAAAATACCCCTGGGCATGTGTCAAAAAATTCTAAAATTTTATGGGATGATTCTGACATTTATGAGAAGTATATATACCGAATTTCAAGTAATTCCGACAAGTCTAACCGTATAAAATTATGTAAACTTTCAAACAGTAGGATCCTGAAATTCAAGAAACCAGACAATTAGAGGTAGAAGATGGATCAAGAACTATATGAAATCAGAGAGAAACTTCAAGAAACTTGTATGGATGTTAAATAGATTGATCAAGGAACAAAACCTTAAAATAAAAATCAAGAAAATACAATAATAAAAGGGCGATCTCTATGGTTCAAGAAACATCAAGATTCAAATTATTGAATTAAAGAACAACCAAAGATAGAGAAAAGAGAAAAATAAATAAGAGAAGAAATAAGATGAATAAGAAAAAAAAAAATAGGAGTACCTTGAGGAACTCACCAACCAAGTTCAAATCAGGCACCAAAGCTTGAAGAGAGAGAAACCTTTAGTCGTATAGAAATGAAAACCCAAGAGAGATAACTCTTTTTTTTTATTCATGTTGCAGTCATTTTTAATAAAATTGTGGGTTACAAACATATATATAGACTTTACATGTCAATCTTTCCAAATCTCACTCCAACTAAACTTCCTCAAAAATTAAAACTCTCTAAAATAACTAAATCACATAATAAGTGACACTTTGCCACTATTTTTTGTCATAACTCTCTCAAATCACATTGGATTCTCAAAATCTTGGTCTCGTTGGAAAGGTAGCTGAATAACCTTTCAAATGTCACCAAAATCAGCCCAAATGGATGAGTTTTGACCCTCCAAAATATATCTTATAGAGACCAAAAGGGATTACAAATTTTATTTAAAAACTCTTAATTAGATAATAACACTAAAATAAACTCAGCGCATAAATAAAAGATAAGACAAAAGATAATCCTTACATAAAATCTAATAAAAGACTAATTAAATCAGCTCTAAGATGCTCCATATATCCCCCACTTGGGGGTCACAAAGATCGCATGTGTGAGTCTCTCCCACCCACATTATGTGGGCCCCACTTCAGCTTAGATGTCCACGTCTGCTTCCTTTCTTGGATTAACAATCTAGATTTCCTCCGGAACAAAACAGGATTCCATTTAGTACAATAATGAATCTGGAAAGTCTAGATGTTGACCCAGCCCTTGGATTGACCATGGAAAAAGTATTCACACTTATTGAACAATCCCAACAATCAGATCAGAACCCAAAGAGGAACTAAAAAACTTATTTGCAACACCCAAAATTAACTTGGTTAAACAACCTCGACAATCCAAATGCTAGGCCACATTCACTACCAGGGTGAAGCAGAATAAAACCTGGGTGCAACATTCTGTATTTAAAATCTGAGTATGAGACGTTGCACTGTACTCAGATTCCAAATCATTTGGTCAGTGCCATGTGCCAATTGAAGGCCAATATAGCAGCCATGATGCTCATGGGATTTTAGAATAACAGCACCTAAACTAGGGCTGTCAATGAGTTGAGGCTAGCTTGGCTCAATTCATCATGATCTGCTAGTTAAGGGATTAATTATCTCAAATCCAAATAGCTTTTTTGATGACTTGATCATCTCATAAAAAATCATTTCAAGTTGCTGATTTTATAGAGTGATGGGTTATGGGCTGCTGAGCGTATTTCAAGCAGCTATATCTTGATCCTTTATAGGAGCAGGTTTATAAGATTCGGACATGAAAAGAGTAAGCTTGAGTTTGCTGAGCTGAGCCCGGGCCTAACTCTAATCAAGTTTAATTGAGGTAAAGCTTGGCTTAGCTCCGTTTGTCTTCACAGCTACATATGACGTAAGCAGAGAACTATGAACGGTGCTCCTCATCTTGTTTTGTCCAGACGACTACCGGCCAGATTTTTCTACGGTCAGGCATAGAAAACGCCTAAGTCAAGGGGTGGCCACATCAGTGTCTTTACACTCGCCCCGAAAAAGTGAATCACTTTTTGGCGCTGATGTTTCCACCCGTTTGACCTCAGCGGAGGTTAGGGGTCGGCATACATAATCCGAGCCGGACAACCCTACAAATGGTCAGACAAACAAACAAAACGTGGCGCGTAGGGTATGATACGCATCACGCAGAAGAACGTAAGTGCGACATGATAATCAGTTTGCCCCAGAAAAACCAATAAAAAAAAAAAAAAAGGAAATTACGAAATTACCTTGCCGTCGTATTCTCGTCGAGAAAGAACCTCCGGCGCGATATAGGCCGGAGTTCCCACCGTCGATTTTGGTCTTGAATGCAGCAGAGACGACTGCATGAAGATTCAAAGAAAAAACAGATATTTTTTTTATGGATTAAGAAGAATAAATGTAATTATTTATAATAAACTTTTTGCATATAAATTTCAGACCTTGGAGTAACCAAAATCACAGATTTTCAGACGTGGCGCAGGGCTTCCATCCAAGAGGGTATTCTCCAGTTTCAAATCTCGATGACAGATTTGCTTTGCAGAACACAAAAAACAAAAGATTTTCGACAGAGAGAACAATTGAGAACAGATTAAAAATGGTACTTTTAAAAATTTTAAAAATAAAAAAATTACCATGGAATGACAGTAGCTCACGCCTGAGATAAGTTGTTGAAAGAAATATCTCGCCTGAAAATTTCAAGAATAAATTTATAAGAAAAGAAAAAAAAAGAACAATTTGAAGAAAAAGAGGAGAAGAGAAAAGGAAGAACCTCGTCTTCACTGAATCTTCCGGCGTTGCAGATTCTCTCGAATAGCTCTCCACCTGCGGCGTACTCCATCACAATAGCGAGATGCGTGGGAGTCAAAACCACCTGCAAAATCCAATCCCTAAGAACACCCATTCGAACACCAGCGAAATAAAATTTTTAAATGATAAGAAGCCCCAAAATAATATAAAAAAAGTTACCTCCTTGAATCCGATTATGTTAGGGTGTCGAAGCGATCTGTGATTTATAATCTCTCTTGCCACATTTTCGTCAATCTGTGACCACATAAGAAAATCAGTTGGAACACAATTCAACACATCAATAAACGAATTAGACATTAAACCGAAAATCACTATCGATTAACAATTTAATGATTTGATTTACCAATTTCAAATTTACAAACCTTGTTCCCTCGCTCGATATATTTCATGGCGACCAGCTCTTTCGTTTCCTTGTTCCTCATAAGCCTCGCCACACCGAAATTTCCAGACCCAATATCTCTCACCAGCTCGTACTTGTCCATAGTTCCTCTTTCTCCCCTCTTTCCTTTCTCAACTTCTCTTACCCACCCACAAAGATCGTCAATCCTACAACCTTTTCAGCTCCTCCTCATTCGATTTCTAGCTCAAAAACTAGAGATTTCCAGACGCAAATCGAACAAAAAATTGATTTCCAATCCCATTTCTAGCATGCATCCAACATTATGTCTCTTCTGCGTTTTAACCTCCAAAATCGCCCTTCTGCAAGGAGAGAACCACGAATTTTGACCCTCCAATCTGAGATTCGTTGGGTTCGAGGAGCTCTTTAGCAGAAAAGCTGCAACCTTTACGGATATAGAAAGTAAATAATGTGCAAGTAGAAGAAGAAGAAGAAGAAGACAGAATCTCTTCTGTAACTGAGAAAGAGTGCAGACTGCAGAGAGATTAGTGGGAGAGCATGATAAGGTAGTACAGTAGTAGTATTACGACATGTGAACGCATCAGAATCACGTTTGGGCTTATGATTGAATGTACGCAATCTCTAAAGATCTTCAAGACAGGACATGATGGATTGTCTATCCAAGTGGTTGAGGACCCTGAGTGAAAAGCCATTCAAGTGGTTTCTTCGTTTATTAGAGATTGATTTGGTTATTTGGGTTCTTCGTGTAGAAACCATTTATCAAAATTGAAAAAAAAAAAGAAATTTCTAATCTGACGGGAACACTGAAATTAGTGGAAACCCTTTTCTTGATACGAGGAGTTCCTTGAAATTAGGCCGACCACATGTGATTAAAGGAATTTAAGGCATGTCAAAGTCATGTAAATGGGGAGGCCCACACAAATTGAGCAACAAAGAGCCACAAAAGTTTGGTGTGACCAAGGATGCTTGTAATGGGTATCTGAAAAGAAAAAAAAAGAGATGTGATGGAATTGACCCACTTGTCTAATAGCTACTTGGCTAGTAGCAGTGCTGTAAATTTATGAGGTAGACATTAACAATAAATAAATAAATAAAAAGTAAAACCTTTGCGCTTGCAATGAACCCTTAATCTATTTTGTTGATATTTAAAAAAATATATATTCTGTATTATAATTTTAATGACTCAATTGTAAATTTTGATGAATAATTCATCTTAGAGAGTTAAAAAAAATAAAGAAAAATTTCATACGAATGCTTTGAAATAATTAAAATTATGAAAAATATTATTATTATATTCCAATATTTATTATTTTATTACATTTTGAAAATTATTTTTTAAATTTATATGGTAATTTTTAGCTAGGTTAATTCATTCATTCATTCATTATTAACAATCTATATAGAATTTTTTTTTTGCAATACATCAATTGCTTCATAAATATATAATATGTTTTTATTTTTTTAGAAACACCATGTAAATTAATATTCTTACTTTTTGTTTTTAATTTTTAAAATATTAATTCCAGTTAATATGTATATAGTTAATGTATGGACCAGAAAATGCAAGGCTCAGGGTCTTAAGAAAATAGTACACATATCGAGTAGCTAAAATCATCCAATGCTAATTCCTAAGTTAGAATATATTATTTAAACTGATCAACTTCTTTTAGGATCATGATGAAATGGATTCCAAATCTAAATTGAGAATTGTCAATCTCATGATTCTATGTTTTGGTGGGATTTTTGGAAGAAAAAAAAAATCTAACCGCCACTGCCAAACTGCCATGTTAGATAAGAGTCTCTCTCATTCTCTCTCTCTCAGATTTATTTTAATCCCACCAAAACTCAGAATTATGGAATCAACAGCCTTCAATATTGACCTGGGATCTCTCCTATCATGATCCTAAGACAATTTCATCAATTCAAACGATCTATTCTGAAGTAGAAATTAGTATTGTTAGATAATTTTACCTGCTCGGTATATGAAGCATTTTTTTAAGGCTGCGTTTGGCAGCCACCTGTAATGCAATCATTTTATTTGAGTTTCCCAGGCTTTTATAGCCACAGTGGGATGGTTTTGCAATGAAACCATAGTTATTAAACCTGGACCAGACATTGACCCGGCTGAGGACATGGGTCACCGGGTCAATGGTTCAACCGGTGGATCATTGGTCTAATTGTAGGTCGACTCAAAATAAAAGTATTTTTTTAAAATAAAAATATATTTATTAAATGATAATATAAGTTGAAAAATTATATAACAATTTTATATTATATATTATTAAAAATATAATGTAAATGATATATATAAATAAAAATGAAGGTTTTGTATTTATATTTACTTTTATTGATAAATACAAAGCAAAAGGTATTTGTATGGCTTAGTGGTAAAAACATTTGAGTTTGAATTTAATGACTTGAATTCAAATCTTATAAAGCCCTTTTTTTGTCTTTTTTCTAGTAACTTGAGTACATTTTTTGTCTTTTTTCTAGTAACCCGGGGTTTGATGGTCAGACCGGTCGGGTTAGACGATTTAGTGAAAAAAACCCCCGATTTTAAGTGAGTTTGATCGGGTCAATGGTAAAAACGATCTAATTAACAATCCAAACTGGCTTAACACTGGGTTACCGGTTCGACTGAACGATTTGGTCCGGGTTTAATAACTATGAACGAAACCATTCAGATTTGAACGGACTTGTGCCTGATAACATTAATCATTTCATTTATTAGAAAAACCTGAAATGACTTCATTCTAATTGTAGTTAACAAATCAGTATAAATTTGAGTTAGTTCAGTACAAATCAACACCTCATGACTATAAATGCCTTGGGAAACTCAAATGAAATAATTACATTTCAGGTGACTGCCAAACAGGCTATAAGACAATGAACCCTGCATTTTTTGCCCATCTTAAATAATTCATTTGGTAGGGCTGATTTAAGGTTAAACAATCACCCAAAAATTACCAATCATGGCATGATGCATGACAAAGGGTGTGTCGGTAAATAGTTTAAATGGTTAAAGGAGGGTATTATGATGAATACACAGTGGATAATATCATTGTAAATTACTGAAATACCCTTCATCAGACATTGTGTCACCACCTGCTACATTGTTATTAACATGGTATCTCTCTAATTGTTAGGTTGGAGAAGAATTGAATTCGAAGCAAATCTAAGTAAATGAGGCCCATCAACAAAGAGGGCAAATGTGGTGGCCATAACATCATAAAGTAAAACCCATACTGCAATGCTAGCTGGGGCGTATGATAGAATATGCATGGGGACTGTGTCTTGTAACAATGTACCTATGAACTGATCCTTAAACCCATAATAATGCATCTGCCCCACCAAACTCATTTCTCTCCCAAATTGAAATTTGATGGAATGGTTACTATATTGAAATTTTATTAGCTAAGTGGGTCTCTTCGATTGGATATCTCATGGTTATACACAGGTAGAGATAGGGGTGGCAATGTTTGACAATGACCCACAAACCTGACACGACCCAACACGAAAATAAACGGGTTAGGGTTGACCCTAAATGTGTTTCGGTTGACCCTAAATGTGTTTCGGGTCAAAACAAGTCAACCCGCTTTGACATGATTAATAAATGGGTTGGGCTAAATGGTTTTATACCCTTATCTTGACACGACACAAACCCGACTAACCCAACTCGCCAAAATAAATTACCACATAACCCGTGAACCCAACACGACCTAACACGAAAATAAGCAAGTTAGGCAACCCCTAAACGTGTTTCAGGTCAAAACAAGTTGACCTACTTTGACACAATTAATAAATTAGTCGGATTAAGGTTGAGTAAAATAGTCTTATACCCCTACCTCGACACAACATGAACCCGACCCACCAACACGAATTCTCACCCCTAGGTAGAGATGCTTGCAATAGTTTAATTATGCCAATCAGAAAAGCATCTGATTTCCTCGATGATTTCCTCGAGCTTTCTAGTTTGTAGTTATTCTTTCTTCATTTTGATTGTTGAATTTTTATTATGATCTTTTGTGTATTTATATTAAATGCATACAAGCACTCTGTGGGATATGGGCCCTCATCCATGTGACTAATTAGCTTTCCACATTTCATCTTCGCCAACTTTGAAGGACAGCCAAGTGTGGTGGGGCACATCACACGTCGGTGGGTGGAAATAGTAATTTTAAAAGGTAATTAAATCCAGAGAAGATTATATACGGAAATCTGCTTTTGAAAAGCAAATTTCCGTACCTAATCCCAGCCCAATTAAATCAGACTTGCATGTCAGGCCGGTTTTAGTTTAGCCCTCCTGTCCCAACAAGGGGCAACAGGTTGGGGAGAGATTTGTCAGGCAAAGGATGTTCTGTCCGGGATTTGGTGTTCAGGATACCAGGGGACGTCATATGGAATAAAATGGGAGGCTGTTACATTTTTTTGAATATGAAATACGCATTTCATTCCATATGATGGCCCCTGGTGTCCTAGACACCAAATCCTGGACGGAACATCCTTTCCCTTCTTTATGTAAACACATAGAGACAGAGAGGATCCTCTGCAGTAAAAGTGCATAATAGTTTCATGTCAATGTACTTTTAATTTACTGTCTCAAATATATACTGGTACGTCCAAGAGACCACATTTTTTTTCTTTTGGTACGGGGCCCTTGGGCTTCAGACGACCACATTATAGTGCAAACCCACACCATAAACAGGAGAGAGATGGAAACAATCACTTCCTGAATGCTACTGGTGATTCAACTATCAGACTTCTATTAACTAGACCTATAAGGAACTGGTTCAAAACTATGCTATTTTGTTGTTGCATTTGGTTTGATGGAAAGAAACTGGGATCGAGAAGAATGAACCTTGAACCAGCCCCTTAACCGTTTTATGCCAAGTCTGGTTTTCAAAACTATGCAAAAGATGAGATCTGATCAGCTCAAGCACTTGAGCATACTGCATGAACAAAAAACTTGGATATTTTGTCTTTTTGTGGGTGGCCACAAGATTAATAGAGTTCATTACCAATCCCTCCCTCCCATCTGTTACATATTTCCCAAGTGTGTCAATCATGCAAAGTCAAAATAAATGGATAACTACTGGCAATTGCTTAAATTTCTAAAGTCTAAGTTTGGCAGTGTTGAATTATGACATGAATCCAAGATGTTACAAATCACCTACAAATTCTGCCAAGTTCAACAAGCTCATTCACATATTTAGGATCTTTAGGTTAGAGCTAAGCCATCGGGTCTCACCTCCTCAAGCTGCTTATGCATCCCTTTAAAAGAGAATGAAGCTAGACTTTTATAAACTAATATGAGGCATGGAGTTGTCGTTATTGCATTTCTTTAAAATGATTCAAACTTCCCATTTTTGTGTACAAGAGACCATGGCCAAGCTAACCCCAAGACACAACCATGCTTAGGCCCATTCTCTTAATGAAATGCACTCCCCAAAAAGACTCATGATACTTCACGTATAAACTTATTGCCCTTTATAGTTAGGTGGTTCAAAACAAGTAATAAAATTTGTCTAAATTTTATAAAATTTTCGGCAAAGTTTCCCCTTAAAAAGGTGAACATATGAAAATTCTAAGTCACAAAGACGTGATTCACATTTCCAACTCAATGTCTGTGCTTTAAGGTACCATTGATCCTTTAAAGGATTTGACCCCAGAGATTTTAGTTGTTACAAGGGTAGTGAATCTAAGTGCTTAAAAGACTTGAGGTCCAAAATAGAACAGAGAGAGAGAGAGAGAGAGAGAGAGAGAGAGAGAGAGATGTTGCACTGGACGCCCATG
>JAOXJP010000012.1:2280485-2301820 GCA_025762735.1 Platanus orientalis | reverse complement strand
GTCCCGGGCCTATTACATTATGTCACCTGGTATGGCCCTTCCCAATTTGGCTTGAGTTTTTCCTCTGTTGGGTCTTTATCTTTTATTTTTCTCTTTTCTTGTTTCCACTACATCATTTTGAATTTTATTGATATTCTTGGCCATCATTCTACATCATCTTTGGTATCATCTCTATTGTGTTGCATCAGAGGGGAGGGGAGGGGAGGATGACCATAATTCGGAAGTTTTTTATGCTCCCAACAAATCCATGTTAGAGACAAATCAGAACAACCAAGAAGCAATTTGAACATGCAAAAATAGAGAAAATAGTGATCCCACCGTAATTGGAGCAGCAGCACATCGCCACTTGTTCACAGGATTTTTCAGGTTGGTTACAGTTGCCATGTAACCATTCAAACCAGCTGCTAGAATGTGATAGCATATGTGCCCAAGAACCTGCATGAATATGGATCATGATTACAATATAAGGACCAGAGAAATAAGCAAGCTAAGAATGGAAAACCAATTATTAGTGAAAACATACATAGGCAAAGTCGCAATCAAATTTTGATGGTAAAGAACCGCGAGCCTGATAGCCGAAAAAGTGGCAGATGGCATTGAATTTCTTCCCCTTATATGTGCCTTCTTTCTGTTCAGGTTACCAAATCAATATCCCAAAACGCATTAAGATTAACAATAACCAACAATAAAAGCAGTCAGTACTAGGGTTTTCTCTTATCCTTCTTCTATTATTTGATCTTTCTGCTTCCTATCAGGTTGAATGGCATGGAGATATGCTTTCAGGGCATTTGAGGACTAAAGGAAACATACCAATTGAAAGGGAGGAGGGATGCAAAAACTTCAAATAAAAGGAAAAACACCAAAGAGCCTTTTTAGGATTTTTTTAGATGACAAAAAAGGCCACTTAAGTAGGGAAAGAAGTATTAAAATCATAAAAGTGGCCATATAATGTGCAGATAGATAGGGTCCCCCCTCCCCAAAAGAGAAAAAAAAAAGTTCACATATGGTAAATATCCTTTTTATCATTTTATTGTGTCTCTTCCAGAAAGTGTTGAGGGCTAATCGTTTTAAATAAGTGTGTTTGTTCTTTGAAATTGAAATGGATATGGACATCCAGTAGGTAGCAGAAGCATCAACCAGGAAGACATTCAGACTGACAGTTAAAAGACTAAAATATATGCACAAGTACACAAGGGGAGAAGAAAGATAAACCCATTATCAGAAAAAAATAATAATAATATAAAGGGGGCGGGGGGAAGAAAAGAGAAATGAGATCCTAATAGCTGTGTCGAACACATGCATCCAAGATGCCAGAATTCTACAACCTCAAATCTTTCATTCAGAAACAATAAGTGCCACTGTTCATTGCTTAAAACCTACCAATCGCTTGTTCATTTCTGTCTCCACTAAATGTGCTAGAAGTTTCTCCGTCTCAATCTAAAGAGGAAAGCAAAAGGCACAAAGTCATGACAAAGCCTCATAATCCCTTTGAAAAGCCATACCAAGATCCAAAGTTACCATACCTGGGATAGTTGTGCAGAGTCATCTGATTCAGGGTGGAGAAGCAGCTGCACCAAAATAAGATCTTACACTTAGAAAAGCATCAAAACTCATATTCATTATAGACTTAGATAAAGCACAGCAGTGCACTCAATCAATGTGAACTTTATAAATAAAAAAAGCGAGAACCTGTTTCTTAATAAAGGGTGGCAAAAATTCAAACAAAGCAGATGCCCAAGGTGAAAGCTGTGAAGAAATGTCATTGACAGAAACACCTTGCCTGTGCAAGCCATGAATTTCCTGGTGGTTACAATACCAATGAAATCATGTTAACGAAACTTAAGAACAAGATATCAGCTCCCAGGTCTGATGAATAAACAAGCAATATGCAACTCTAGTGAAAGTGCAGTTCATTCTGTAATCATAGAGGCTACCTGCAAGAGAGCATACACTTCAGGAATGCTTTCTATTAACCCCTCAGGCAGAAGGATCACTCCATGATACTTGTCTGTTCCCAAAACATGAAGTAAATCAGATAACAGTAAATAATGACAACAGTAATTAGCAAGACAAATTTATGTCATCAATTTCATACCTTGCCCTGCCCTGGCTTGAACTGCATCACAAATTTGTTTTGTCAGGTCAAAAAGAGTGAGCTTTGACGAGGCCACCTCCTCACCAAGGATGACCTGTGTAAGACTCCCAGTAAATCAGGTGTAAATTTGCACATGTATGTATACACACAACCAGTATCAATAAAAGGTGAAGTCCGATGAGAAAAGCAGACCATATTTGGATGTGACTGGAGTGTACACTCCAAAGCAACATGTGATGCCTTCCGGCCCATGAGTCGGATAAAATAATAATACTGGAAAAACAAAATGGCAGTATTAGTTTGTAGGAAATCCATTATGAGAATGTCCAAAAAAGGAAATGCACATATCAGGTAAACAGTTTGACTATGAAAATCAAAACAATAGGGCATATTAGAAAGGAGCCCCAATATTAAAATAAAAAAAAAAACAGCAGCTATTTGGAAATTTCACATTTGGTCAGTCATGCCTTAAATCAACACCGTTGATTAGACCAGCAGTCGGCCAACAATCTGATAGTCAAAAATATTAAGGAATACTGAGGCCAGAAGTGCATAAAACATAGAAAAGGCCGAGCAGAGAAAGTGGGACCTACATGATTACCAAGCAGAGACCATGCAGTAGGGCTTAAACCAAGCCCCGCTGACCCAAATTTCTTGCTTTTGTAAACAGCCCCTAACGTTATTTGCAGTTGCAGAAAATAATGTCCATGATATTTGCAAGTTATCTTCACTATTGATCGCACCTCACCATCTCAACCTGATGCAGACATTGAAGACCAAGGACCCACACATGGCTTTGTGGGGTCCACGCAAGGAGATCCATAGGGGACTTTCTTTGGCACATCAATGGAGTCCTTAGTTTAGTACTAGTCTTTTTTAGAGTTATTTTGCTGTTTTAATTAATGTCTTATGCTATATAAGAGATTATGACATAGGTGTCATTATTATTAATGTTTTTGTGTATCTTTAAGAGTCTTATCTAATTTAAAAATAAGGTGGTCGACAGCTTTGGTAGTGCCCATGATTTGGACTAAGTTTTTCTTTTAGAAAGTTTTATTTAGAGAGTCTTTAGTTAAGAGTCCATTAGTTTAGCTTTCTTATTTGGGAAAACTTCTTATTTCATTGGTTAATTGATCTTTAAAAGGATAGGTACTCGACTTGTAATGCATGAAAGAAATAATAAAAGTTTTTTTAAGGGCTCTCGGCTGCTCTTCTCTAATCCACGATTGGGTTCCTCCATTGTGGGATTCCATAGACTCTAAGTGGGATGCTTAGAGCTGGAATCTTGAGAGGTAGGGTTTTCCTCTTCAAGAACTAGGTAATCTTCTTCTTCACTTATTTCTTTTTCTTCTTTTCTTTTCTTTCTTCTTCTTCTTTGTGAGCACTTGCTGCCGGCAATTTTCCACCATTAAAAAAACCTTCAAGAACCTTTCTTTATTGGGTTTCTTGAACCCCCAAACCTTACCCAACATCTTCCCCATTGTTAAACCTTCTTCCCTATTCATCGGTTTCGACCAGTTTTGTTGGTTATATGCAGTTCCAGTTAAACCGGGTCGGACCACCTAGTCTTGTTCGGTTCTCAAAACTATGATCCATTATACCCTTGCTGTTTCATCCCTAAACAGGTCCTATTTCAACCTCCCAATAGTCATAAATACCATGCTGTCTGCCCATTGCCAGATCCCTATCAAACCCTATCCGAAAGCTTATTGTGTAGTCTTATCCCCTAGCCTTCTACCTACTGTTTCAGCCTAACCCCTTAGTTCATTACCTGTTGTTCCAAACCCCTACCTAATGTTATGAGCCTTATATAATCCCTGTTCTGTAAGCCTATTAGAAGCCTAGGAAGCATAGATACTCTAAAATCCTTGGTGTGTCCGTGTCCGACACGTATCGGTATCTGATACTCTGAGGATACCTCTGCATGTGTGTCCACGGCTTGTTGGAGACCATTTTCTTTTTGGACACATTCGGGACATGTTCGGGACACGGCATACTAGGGAGTTTGGTAAAATAGCTCGAAGAATGTCCTTTGGGTGGTCCTGCATCAATTTTGGTATAAGAGCCAGGTTATCAGTTGGCTCCAATCCAGCTGAGGTCCTCGGGATCATTAGTGGGTTATTTTTCAGTTCATCCCAGATTCATTCTTTGTTGGTTTAGCCAGGTTGCCAGCTGGTCTTTACCCAGTTGGTTCCTTTGGATTTGTGTGGATTAATTTTCAGTCATGTTGCAGCTATTCCTTAGCTAGCTGAGATCCCAGAAAATCAACAGTATTCAAAGTTAGTACATGTTTGCTTTCCCTCACGGAAAAGGTATTGGGATTATAATCGGTGACCAATATGATGACAACTTCATTTCTCCTTGTTTGGCTGGGAGACTTTCACAACAACCTGAAGCAGGATCATTTTGTTATTATAAGGATGGTCACTTTGGTATCAGTTTGATCGTGGAGAATACATTGGTGGTGCTGAGCGCTACTTGTATGAAGGCATTTTAAAAGGTCATAGAGTGATTCTAGGAAAGAAGTGGTTGATGAAAGAAATGATGCCTGTACAGGAGAGATATTTTTTATAAATATAAGAGAAAATTTATATTCATAAAGGGGATAAGCAATCCCTGAACAACCAACAAACGTAAAGCTTACATGAGGGGAAGATCTCTAATAATATACGGGAGAGATTAGTTGGTGATTGAGTTTTCATTTTGTTGAGAATGATATTATTCTCAATAAAGTAATTGCTGCTGATTTTTTCTAGTGGGTTTGTATACTTTACTGCTGCTTGTGTGGTGTATCTAAAGTTCCATTGCTTGCTGATTTTTCTAGTTCTCTTCCATTGATTGATTGGACTGGTTTTCTTCTATAGTTCATCCAGACAATTGGTCAGATCTAATTCATTCATTGCTTCTAAGATTCTTATTATTGATTTTATCAATTGAAATTAGATTTAATAATCTGAACCATAATCCACCAACTGGAGTTCCAATTGACTAGGTTAACACAACTCAATTAGACTCTAATACAATTACAAGCTGCTGATTTGGTGGTTTGCTTGGTGATAAATGAAATGAGGTTTTATAGTTTTTCTATTTACTTCTGTTGTGTCATTGTTGTAGAAGTAGAACTACTTCTGTCTGCAACAAATTCTTTTTTTTTTACAGGTAAAAGTTAGTGATTAATTTTTTAGTAGGTGAAGACGGGTTTTGATCCCAGGTCTGTTATACGACGCTCACAGACTTTACCAACTTAGCAAGCTGACATCTTAAAAAAAAATTGAATAAAAATAAAAAATTATATATATATATATATATTATAAAAAAAGGAGAGACAATAAATGATTACAAAGATGTCAATTACATGAAATAAATTATACCTTCTCAGCAGAGAGAGCATCAGTGCAGACATTGCTGATAAGCTGGGAATTGACCTGAAGAAAGGAAAAGTAAACAAGTTTTACTGTCTTCTATGATTGTGTAAGTTGCATATAGTCTAATACAACTACAGAACAAATCACTTTTTTGGTGCATAAGCTGACTCAAACATGCACCTTTATTCTGATTTCATGAGTAACTGCCAATAACTTATCAATAAATGGCTCAAAATTACAGATGCCACCCTGAAACACCATTTACCATAGAGCACGTATTCCAAGAGATAGTAAAAAATGGCTCTTCTTGAAATGAAAACATGTACAAACGATTCAAGGTCTTTCCTGGAAAAAATATTACATATCTGAGATAGGCTTCTCAAGTGTTATCAAAATCAAACCAGATTAGAAATTGATAAGAGTGAAGTTCAAATCAAATCAGAAGTTGAGTAATTAGATTGTAAGATTCAGAAATATTTTCCTTAAAAAATAAGACAAGAAATATAAATATTTAAAAATATCTAGGAAATAGAGTACTAGTAGCCTACTAGGCATGCCTAATAAAGAAAAAAAAAATCAAATATGAAAAATAGTCTATCAACCAAGTTTACCACAAAACAAAATTTTGGAATTCCATGTGAAGTATTTAGAATGCTGTGAGAGAAAATCTTGTTTGATTTTGATTCCTCAATTGCCAAAACCCTGTCTATCTAGTTATAAATAAGACCCAAAACGCTCAAAGAAACTTCATGTGGGTCCCTTCCACTGAAGGTACAAAAATAAACATTGAAGAAAAAACGGAGGACCTACAAATGATCAAAGACATGGAATTTTATACTCAAATCAAGTCATTCACTGAGAAGGGGATAAGGCATCCCCAAAACCCAATACAAATCTCGTAACTTGATCCAACTCAATTTAAATCTTATGATGGGATTCAGTACTTTTTCCCTAGGATACAATTCAAAACATAGGATTCAAATTGTAAATCATAGGATTTTATAAACATTTGAGCTTCTTTTTTGTTGGATTCATCATCCTACATGATTAATATTTTTTATTCCCACCCCAATAATCACCAAAAAAAACCCAGTTCCATTCATTGACTTTCTACCATGATCAAAATTGTCAGGTAACTGGGATTAAAAAACAGGCACAGAACAAAGTGAAGTTGCACCTTCATACAGAATTCAAAATAAGTGCAATGAAAAACACTTAACATCAGCTATTCCATGCGCATAAAAGTCATTGTGTTAACGACTAACATAAAGAGACGTGAACTTGTGACTAATACCTTACATATTGTATCAAACCCAACATTAGTTTCAACAAAATGGTTTCTGAGATCTCCATTCAAAGTAACAGGTACTCCAACCACCTGCAAGTTCCAGATATTGTAGTTATTTAGATATTGTAATAGAAAGGAGTGGCTAACATATACAGAAAAGAAACAACTACAAAACCCATCGTAAACTGAATTATAGATGATCACAGTATCTTTGCTGACAAATTATTATACAAAAAACATGACCTAGCTCTGAAGAAATTAAAGAAGTCTAAGAAAAGACTATTAACATGCACCCCTGTAATTTCAATTCAAAGATGAATTAAATTCAACTTGAAAATGCCCCAGCTGTGCACCTTTGTTGGGCATTTTGCTTCTGCAAATGTTTCTGCAAGCTGAGCAGCATCTGTGTTTGATGTTACACCTAGAAAAATAGAAATTCTTTAAATGTAAGCACCTTTGAGTTTATGTTGGCCACTACCCACAAAATTCCATCAAACCATTGTATCTACCTCCAATAATGACAAGACCATCCAATTTCAAGGCTTTGCATGAGCTTAATGCAGAATTAACTTGCTCAATTGTTCTTATTTGATCCTTTGTCCGACCCAGCATATCATAACCACCTTCACAAGCACATAAAAGAATATTAACTTCCTCAGTTGTTCTGGTTGAAATTAGGGTTCTAACAAACCTTGAAAAGAACATTCTTAAAAATCGAAATTGAAAACAAAATTAAAGAAACTAACATAAAATTGTATGAATCTAACAGCTACCTTGATTTTTGTAGGAAGAAAGAATATCATCTGTGATTTCCAAAGTTTTTTGTGCAAATAAACCTTCAGTACCACCTGTCATCAGAGACCAAAAAGCTTCGGTTTTAGAGCAACAGATTCAGATTTCCCAATTAAACAAATCCCCGTTACATGAGTTTTATAGGAAATAGTGATGGCATTTAATTTCAATCCTTAATGGGAAGCTCTTCGGTCTTAATGTGGAGCTCTTCAGTGTAAATTATGAATAAGAAAAAGCCTTTGTTCTGGAAGAGAGAATAAATGGATCCAAAAAAAATTGTTTCATTGCTTGGCAGATGAAACAACTTCCACAAAGCTCACTGATTTAGGAACTGTAGTTATTCTACATTGTCCAAATGACCATGAATAAGAAAATAAAACATAATGTGACTGATGCAGGATAATAAGCTCTGATACCGAAATTAATAATACGACAGTTAAGGCTATACAATCCTGCTATTCTAGGCCCTAAATGATGTGGAGGAAGTGTAGGACAGAGATTAGGGTTTCTAGAAAGAGGCTAGGGTTGCCTCAAATATCCTCAAACTTAAAAGAAAGTTAGAAAAGAATTGGAAAAGGGAATCAAGAATCAAGATAAACAATTTTAGAAGAATTAAAGAAGGAAAAGAGGGAAGAATAGAAGCAAGAACCCTAATGGTCCCAAATCTGGAAATCAGAGCAGTAGAGGTGAAATGACCAAAATACCCCTTTTGCAAATAAATTCGTAAAAACCCATGGCTCTAATGACCTTATTACATTATTATACCCAACCCTTATACACCTAACATAAACCCATATAGAACATACAACTTGAACCTGGCCCTCTTGTGTGGGGGCACATACAATAGTCTTTTTATGTTGTCCGCATCAGTGACACTGACACATGACAATCTTACCACTTATAAAAGTGTTCTAATACCATAATTTTTTATAAAAGTACCAGTATAGTGTTGTCTTTTGTATATTAAAAATTGAAACAATGTAAGAAATATCACTAGTATGATTACTAATTAGAAGCTTAAAATAAGTGAATTGCTATTGTCACTAAACTAATAACTTTTTGTTCTTGTGAAAAAGAAGAAAGTTGGATGTTCCTTATGTTTGAAGTTTGAACCAAGACCCTCAATATGATTTGGCTAAGGAAGCATCTTAGCCAATCAAAGCCATCGATCTAGCCCCACAAATACATGGTGCAACACCTCCAATCATATATCAAAAATGTCAAAAATGAACCCAATAGATTCATCAGGTACAGTGTAGCTGGACATATGATATGGAGGATGCTGATCACTAAAAACAAGGGGGGGTTTAGCCCTAGCCCACTAACTTTGAGGTACAACAAAAAAAGAAGTAGCTAAACAGAGCCAAGCACGAGAGTTATCCCAATCTTGAGAAAGTGAGTCACTTGTCAATCCCTTGGGTGAGAGTCCATAACAATAAATTTGATCTAAAAGTGTGTGTGGTGTGATATGAAGTCCCTTATACATATTTCTGAATTAGGTCTAAAAGTATTTTATTTAATTTTGTAACTTCTAAATTTGATCAAATTTTCACTCAGATTGATCATTGCAATATAAAACATGCTTTCTTACTTGTCAATGGAAAGGGAAAGCCTTCGTGTAACACATAGATAGTAGATGGCTTGCAGCTTAGTCACCAAAAGTGGTAGGGTGATAAAAAAAAAAAATACATCAGTGCCTACAAATGATGATGCTTTTAAGTTGAAATCTGCAATCCCTTCAGAAACTAACCCAATGAGATAGCTGAATCACTAAAGTGGCTTTATTGGTTGCCAAAATAACACTAGATAGAAAGTGCAGAATAAGAGACTACAAACACAAAATGATGATCAAGTACAAGGCCAAACTGGCCAGCTAAAAACATTATTGGAGAACATGAGAATTTCTTAACAAGTGGACAACCCATGTTAGAATGTCTTAAGTTTAACCATATATAAACAGAAGGAAAGATAAATACGGCAAACCAAATGGAAAATACTAAAAACCTGAGAAAGATAACTTTCCTTACCAAGAAATCCAAGTAAAGTGCTATTAGGGTTATGAATTTTAAGAGCACTGTGAAGACCCCATATGACATTGTGGCCTCCAGGAGACTGTCTCCCACAAAAGACTACTCCCACCCTGTATGAAATCATTTAATATATAAGTTCTTTTCCAACCAATACAGCAAGAGCATGTATCACCAATTACTACCCATTTAACTATAAGAACAAATGCATATGTACACGTAAAAATTGTAAAAACACTTGTGGAGTTAAGAGAGAGAGAGAGAGAGAGAGAGAGAGAGAGAGAGAGAGGAGAGGGAGAGAGGGAGGGTGCTGTTGCTTTTCATAATTGTAGCAGAATCTCCAACGTTTCTTTACCACAGGGTTAAGATACTGAGTTAAACAACAAAATAACAAAGGTGGAAGACTCAAATACCAAATTCAAGGAAGAGAGAGAGAGGGTGTACAACTAAGTGACTAACATCTAAATCAGGGACAAGTAATTTGAAGTATTTTTTCTATGTAACTGAACAGTTAATTTTAAACTTTGCAGAATTAAATTCCCAGAAGGATAGCTCTTACCACATATTGAATTAAGATTCTAAAAATTATAAACTAAAGTTTGAAGTTTAAATTAAAAAGAATATCATAATGATTATCAGGTACATACCTGATTGTTGGATGCTCTGTTATGATCTGAGCATCAGGGACCTGGGCAGTCGCCCTTAGAAAGTGGGCCAAAGGCTGACCATATGTGTGTGGAAAAGAATGGCTGATGGCATGTGCACCGGAGGGATCTGCCGCAGTAGTCGCATCACCAAATTCTACCCTGACTGTAGTTCCCTGTCAGGAGGAAATTTAAAAATATGTTATTTATAAGCATGTTAAAAAATCCTATTTAGAATTTAAAAACAAAAAACAAAACAAAACGAATAAATAATATATTGAGCAAGAGAAAAATAAATGTTGGGCTACCTTATAGTAAAGAAATGAAAGGAATCTAGTTTTCAGGTTTAATCATGCATTATCATTCTTTCAAGATTTCCTTAAATGACAGAAAAGGCTGTTCTGTGGGAACAAGTTGGATCATAATAATATGAATGCTATGAGTCACAGCGCTTTTTTTTAAATGATTTGAGGACATATGTAATTTGTTCTATACCTGTATCTATTTTACAATCAAATTCAATGGATAAGTTGGTTGCAGAAAATGGAAGGAACAACTAGAAGAAATTCAGAAATAATCAAATAGTTGAATAAAATCCTTTATAGCAGAGTTTTAAGCCAAACAAAGGATGTAGTCTTTAGATCAAGAGCTCTTGGAAAATGGAGAAGAAAGTAACAGGTGGAGGATGGAAAAAAGAAACAACACTGGGAAATGAGGGTACAACAAGATCTCCCTCATAAATATCTCCTATGGTGACAGACACATTATCCCCCCTGAACTGCTTACAACAATGATTAAGTCAATTTGAGAAGCTACAGCTATATGACCAGAAGACATGTTTTCTCATCGCAACCGTCCTGTTTTTTATTAATAGATACTCTTGTTCGCATCAATTAGATCAAACAACATCGTCTGATCTTCATATTGTTTTCTTTTCTTCCCTTAAATAATCTATAGGCTTCGACCTAACGCATAAGCCTCTTAGGTTTCGAAACAATCTTCTACAAAGAATCTATGAAAAAGTAGAAATTAAAACCCCTGCAAATCCTTATCAATGACTTCGTCGATTTGTTTGCAAGTGCAAACTCACTAAAGCAAATGCACACAGGAGCAAAGATCGGAATACAATCGGAATCATTTCTCTTTGTTTGAGCAGATCAGACTCAAAAAAACAATAAAAAGAAATCAAAAATCAAATAACAAAAAACCAACAAATACAACCACCATTACATGCGATCCATGAAAAGGGAAGAATAATCCATAATAGTTCTTTCACAAACAAAAGAATATATTCATTCAAGGAAGCAAATCCAAATCTTCGATTCCGAAAGAAGACATTGCATCCCAAAAAAAGAAATAAAAGAAATCCAAAAGAAAAAAGTGAGTGCATAAATACATGTTCAGAGAATCATAAGAAGATTCAAAATCGAAACAGAGAGAATAACCAGAACCCTGTAAATGAGAAAATGGAGAGACCTGAAGACAAGGAGGAAGCTCTGGCTGATATAAAGAACGGTGCTTTTGCAGATCTGAGAGTTCTATGGGAATGCCGAAATCCGAATCCATGTTGCAGTTCTTTTCCTCTGATTTTCGTTTCTCCTTCCACATATAAGATCTGCTTTTCTTCTTTGGGAGCGGGCGATACTACCTAACTAGTTTAGCGTCCAACTACTAAACAACTATTGCTCCCTGGGAATATTCCGAATCGGCAATTGGTACAACTCACTTGCGACATGTTTGAAATTAAGTTCGAGCCGAGCCAAGATTTGGCCCTCGCGGCCCGCGCTGATACTCTTGGTGTTAGGGTTTAGGGTATTCTTGGTATTAGGGTTTAGGGTTGTCCAGGCCAGCCACCTCTAGATGGTTATGGTATGGTCTCTTCAAAGGAGAGATCGGGATTCAAGACCCTTGGGTGGCAACTCCAATGGATTGGATTGATGTTTGCCTCTCCCCGCCTTTTGTAGTGTGGGCTCACCTTGTGTGACAGTAGCAAACCCAAGTGGCATTTATTTAAAAAGTTGTAACAAGGCATGAAAACTTAAGCCTAAGGATCAATGTTTTAACTTCATAAATTGTAAGCATTCCTTTCTTTACCAAAAATAAATAAATAATTGTAAGTATTCCTTAGGTGGGTAAACTTGAAAGTGAAATTGGTCCATTTCGTTAGTTTTTATGTCAAGGATATTTCATAATTTCAACTCCTGCTACAGCAGCAGACAGGATTATCGAACAATCAAAGTGGATTCCCAACCGTCAGCCCCACCAAACACACCAATAATACCTTTTTATGGGTTCGGTTTGCAAGCCATGGCTTCATTGACTGAAGCCCTAACTCACGTGGCTGGGATTAGGTGCAAATGAGTTTTGTACAAACAGGTGCAAACAGTACAGGGGCTCACGCATCAGCACCTAAAAGTGATTTACACTTTTTGGGGGGTACTTATCACTTTTTGGGGCTAATGTGTCTGCATCCTGACATTGTTTACATGAAATTCATTTGTACCTAATCTTCCGTGTAACTCACAGGATCACTTGATACCAAGGAGTCGTATCCTCTAAACCACATAACGCCTCAAACACAAAGGGGTGGAACCCATATGAGTCCTAATACCATGTCCCCATATTCCAATGGTGTGGACTTACGAAAGTTGTATCATTTCGTCTTCTTTCTTTCGCTCCTAATCCTCTCCAATTCGTAAGAGGATTTTTGCAACCATCAGCTCCACCAAATATTGTGTGGACTTTTGTGTCTTGGCTCAAGACGGTTCATTTATTCACCTTTTCAGGTGATGTGAGTCCATTTAAAATGGGCTGATATCCTCTATGCCACCTCCCTGGTGAGCCACTCAATGGCCATACAAGGAGGGGAAGCAATTCACTTTTTGAAGGTGATGTGACATTTCAAAAACTGAGTTGATCCCCCCTGTGTGGTCATTGAGTGGCTCACAAGGGGGGTAGTGTAGAGGATTTCAGGCCATTTAAAATGTGGCACGATCTCTGACAAAGGGCCTGAAATCGTCTACGCCACTGATCAACTCACTTTTGGGGATGTCACATCACCTCCAAAAAGTGAATTGATCCCCCCCCCTCTGAGTGGCCACTCAAGGGGTAGAGGATATCAACCCCTGACAAAGGGTGTGACTATCCTCTGCATCAACATATGGACGCCACCCCTTTGTGTCAGACACACTGTAAGGTGGCACAGAGGATACAACTCTGCATTAACAAGTACACTGGTACTTACCTATTGTATATTTATTAAAATACCCTCCTTTGACCTATGTGTATTGACTATAACACCTTTTGTCAAGTCACATGTCATGCACTAATTGATAATGAATTGGTACATGATACAAAATTGATCCTGAAATGAACACATACTCAGAAGAGGATATTGAGGATCTTTCTTTGTATTAGGCAGCTAATTTTTGCAAGGTGTTTGCAGTATAATATAGGCTTGCCAGGGTATTATAGGCCGATATATATTGATCGGTGGCTGCCTACTATTAGAGCGCGCTGACTCTTTGGTTTGGCTCACTCGTGCCTTTCTTTCATCCCCACCTACCACCAGCTAAGGAGGACGATACTTGGTGCAAGAACCAAAACAGTTTCAGGATCATAAGAGCCAACTTTGGGTGCTAGGATGAAGTATCAACATCACCATTCACATTAAGATTAAGCTTGCTCAGATGTCAATATTGTGTCTTGGAAATTAGGTCCACCTCAAACAAACCTAGAGGATGGTCTACCTTTATTATAGCCTCCTATGTGTCCTCAAGATATGGTACAACCCCTTAATGAACGAACAAGGTTTGCCCGGCATTAGAGGCAGACCAATCAGCATCAAAAAGTGTAAATCACTTGTTGGTGCTGATGTGTCTGCCCCTGATGCTAGGTGGACCTTGTTCGTTCATTAAGGGTCACACCAAATCCGAAGCATCCTAAATGGGTTAAATCCAAAGGATTTGGCCCAACATTTAAGGGAGAGCATTTCGTTGGGTTCAATATTCTATTTGATTTTTAGTTCAAAAATAATAGTCTATTTGGTTCATTTCAAGTTTAGGTCAGGGTTGTCGATGTTCAATTAAGAATATCAGATTAAATTTGGATACTTTGTGGACATTTACAAAAATAGTAAGTACTTAAGAACCATAGGGATGAAAGACAATTGATGGATCAACTGGAGAAGGGAGCTGGCGATTGGAGAGGTTTTAACTTTATTTCATTTGAAATGGGAATGAGAAATAAGAAATAGGTTAAGGTTAAGGTATTCATATGTTGTATTCAATGTAACAATATAAATATTAATTATATATTAATTTAAATGAATATGAATATTTAGCCGAATAATCGAATCGGATATAAATGTAATTGTATTGTCTTTAAGGAGACCGAATACAAACCAAATTTAGATAATAATCAGATAGTTGACAGCCCTAGTTTGGATTTGTAATTACTAACTAGGCATTGCCAGTGAACTGGGTTAGGCTTGTAAATTTGGTATCACAGCTTGTTTGTCAAGATTTGTCAGTGATTTTTCTTTCTTTGCTTTTCTTTTCAATTTTCACTGTGCTAATATGCTAATGAACATTGAATAGTTATACCTTATTATTAATATTATTATCATATGGAAGAAAATGAAAGTGTTTAGATTAAGGCATGAAAAGAGATAGTAAAATCTATGGACCAACGCCCCAAGCGGCTGAGGCATCCGTCTTCCATAGGGAAGACCCAGGATCGAATCCCTGGAGGGGAGGGTGGGATGAGCAGTGCAAAGTGGTGTCGCCTGCTTAGATTGTCCTTGGTTCTGACTAGCTCAGGCCGGTCCCGCTTCTAGCGGCTGTGATGATGTGGCCCTCGTGGTCATACCAAAAAAAAAAAGTCTATGGACATTCATGTTACAGATCTGGATTCAAAACTGGTCTTCGCCTATTAATAAATTGACCACTAACATTTAGGGCCTGTTTGGCAGCCATGTGCAATGTAATCATTTCACTTCAAATATCCAAGACATTTGTAACCATAAAGTGATGGTAAAAAATGAAGTCATTCAGATTTATACTTCATAACATTTATCAAGTATAAATCTGAATGAATTCATTTTGAACCAACACCTTGTGGCTACAAAAGCCTAGGAAATTTGAGATGAAATGATTACATTACAGGCGGCTGCCAAACACGACCTGAATAAATTTCTTGATAGATGTGAAGAAGTAGCATATTATCTTCATGATAGTGAACCAAATTAGTAATAGAAGTGAATCAGTGGTGAATCCCTCCTTTAAGTGTCATATACCATGATGGGAACTAAAGATTATCAGAATTTGTCAAAAAATTAAAACATAAGTATTTTCACTCTAGTAGTTAGCACTACTCAAACTGAATTGTTCTGGTCCTCACTACAAAAAAAAAAGAAGCTGAATTGATCTGGTTAAAGTTCAACCTATAACTAGTTAGAAGTCATTATCCCAATACACAAAAAATGAAATATGCAAAATGACAAATTTGCCTGAATTAAATTAGTCCCTGAACTCTACCACGTGTCACCATTATCTTTTCGTCTTTTTTCTTTTGGGATTCTCTTTTCATCTTTCTTTGCTCATTAACTCTTTCTTTCACCTTTCTTCAGATGCTCGTCTGACCTGTAAAGCGTAAAAAGCCATTCTAAGTCCCTCTCATACATTAATACTTCTAAGTTCTCTCAAGAAAGCCTAAGCCGGTGCCGTACGGAAAGCCGGCCATCCATGTCAAAAGTCCAGAAGCTTCCCCTCCCTCTAGTCTTAACACCTTCTCATTTTCTCAGTCTCCGTCTCCCAGTCTTCTCAAACCCTAATTTCGTCTCCCCCTCAATTTTCAGAAATGCACGCTCGATTTGCCTGTAACTCTTCTCCCGATTTCGCAGAGAATCGCAGCGAAATGCCGAAAGACAACGATTCTGCTGTTTCATCGTCTTCGTCCTCGTCTTCTCTTTCATCTGCTCGTTATGCCGAGATATGGAATTACTTGTGGATTCCTTTATTGATGTCGTTTTCGAAGGAGATAGGTTCTGCGAAAGCTCAGTCAATTCTTCTACCTGGAGAGGATAGAATTGAATCTACGCGTTCTTTGAGCTGTCCGTCGCCTGATCCAACGCTGTATTTTAGGCCGGTGATCGGAATTTTGAGTCATCCGGGCGACGGGGCTTCTGGAAGGCTTAATAATGATTCAAATGCTTCGTATATTGCTGCCTCATATGTGAAGTTCGTGGAATCTGCTGGTGCTCGTGTTATTCCGCTTATCTATAATGAGCCGCCGGCGATCTTGTCTGAAGTTAGTCTTTTGATCCTTGAAACTTGAAGATTTTATGTCTTAATTGTTTAAGTCAAAAGTTCTGCTGTAAGAGGTGAAATTAGGAACGCAAACTTCCATTTTCGCTGTTTGTTTTCTAGTTATTGTGGAATTTGCATTTGGAGAGTTTGTCTCAGTTTTTTCCTAAAAAGATTGATTCAGTGTTTTATGGAATGTACCAAATGATAATGTTGTCATATACTGGAATGGTTAACTACTTAACATAGTAGTCATCATACTATAATTTATCTTGTGATTGAATTGGGAATGGAAGTGGTTGCAAATTGGAGAGGCAGTAGTAGCAGGTTTTCTTCTGGAATTATTTGTACAAATATTTTGCTCCAATGCCTAAGCATAAGGAAGTAGTGTTAGTTGTTATTTACAGCATACTAAAATTTAAATGACTTCATTGTTCATGTACACTTGGTTGGAACTTTGATCGGTTTTGTTATATCCATAGATCAATCATACTGTCTGTTGAGTTTAGCTTTTTATAAATGAAGGTATGTTTTCTCCATTTCTTTGTTTTTTGACTTAGTGATGGATGCTGTTAGTCTTTGTTCAGATAATTTGGTTGGCTCTAATGCTTTCTATTGCCATGGAGTGCATTGCATATGCTAATTTAAGCATTCTGTGCTAACACTTGCCATATTTTCATTTTTTCTACTCGTTGTTTCTTCTTTTTAGTGTATGGAATTGCATTTGATAGTCCTTCCCCATTTTTTTGCAGAAGCTCAATCTGATCAATGGAGTGATTTTTACTGGAGGATGGGCTAAAAGTGGTCTATACTATGAGGTTGTTCGGGGAATTTTTATGGTAAGAAAAGGAATTAACGCCCCATTCTTTTGGCTTTATATATGCACTCTAAGTCGTTTAAAATGGTGTCTATAGTTTCGTTGCTATTTGAGATGTTTATCCCCCCCTTAGGTGAATCATGTTCATGATTGAAGTCAAGCAATTCACAGTCTAAGGTAAATAGCTTGGATCAGACTTGCAGCAACTTTCTGCGATAATTGTTGAGTTTTGACACCAATAATGTTAAATTTAGATCTTCATGTAGACTCCCACTTCATGACTTTAGTGCATTTAGAAGTTCTCCAAAACTTTATATATTTGGAAAATCCAAAAAATTGATCTAGTCCACCATTATTATCAAATCTGTTCCTATCTGATAGAACGCTATTGGATCAAATGACAAAGACATTGTTGAGAAAGATATGGCTTTTCCCAGATGAAATGAAACATTTGATTCATGTACCAGGAGAAAGATTTCCCATTCCTTTCCCAGAATGATATGTGGCCATGAAAGAGGGATTAGGTGGAACAGAATTGACCAAATGGTGGAGTTGTGAAAACACTTGTTTCTTCCATATTTTGGACCTTAGTTCCATGGAACAATATGCTACTGCTGAAAATTTTACCGTAGGTTTCTATTGTATCAATCTACCCTTGTGTGATTCCTGTTGAAGCATATATATATATATATATATGTTGTTGCAAAAAATGCCAAAGGTTAGGTCTGTTTTCCATCCACCCCTCCCAACACCACATAATTATGAGACTAGCACTGGGTAATGACCTTTATATATATATATATATATATATAATCATTAAAAAGGGAGGGAGAAAGATAGAAGTTCACTTGATAAGAGGGTCTCCCTATTCCACACTGAATACCACATATTTGAAATATTTTTTCACCAAACACCAGTTATAGATGGAATAATAAGCCTTGACACGAAGGTCATCAATACCACCTACTTTGCTCTGAAAAATTGTCCTATTTTTGTTCTTCCAAAACGTTACAATAGAGTGCTCCAAGAAGATTCTCTCAAACCGCTTTTGGGATTCCCTCTAAATATGATAGGAACCAACCAAAGAATAAGAATCTAAAGCCCTATGGGAAAATCCCCCGCACCTGTGTGTGAATTAGGAAAGAACTTCACAATTGATGCTTGAAACCGCAATGCATGAACAATTGGTCCACAACACACAACACATTTGTTTTCTAAGTTCCACCCTTTCCTTTGCAAGTGGTCTATTGCGAGAATTTTGTCTAGGATGGAATTCGAAATGAAAAAAGCCACTTTAGAGGGAATTCCTTTGCACCACATCCTATTGTTGAAGTAGAGAACCAGACGGACTATCCATGGTAGAGTAGAAAGCTTGACTGTAAAATTTACGTTTTCTTTCCTTGAACCTTAATCTATTGCCCCTTTGTCTACGATTTGGCCTATGGTTTTTTAAAAGATGAAGATGCTTAACCAACTCCTCCGCCTCTCAATCATATAAATTTCTGCGAAACTTAAGATCCCAAACCACCTCCTTAATGTTTGCATCAAAGTATGAAACAATCCTCCCATTATTATTATTATTATTCTTTTTATAAGAAAAAAAAATTATTTGAAAAAATGCTGCGGGGGAGAAGTATTCAACGTGGGGATAAGACATCCCACATGGAAGCAAACCAACACAATATCTACTAGCACAAATGATGGCAGATTTCCAATCCCTCAACAGGCTTTCCCTATGACCATTATCACAATCCATCCAATTTCTAGCCTAGAAGAGAAGTAGGCTTTTAGCCTTTCTGTAAACTTGATAATAAGGTTCAGCTGCATTCTCAAACACTTTGTTATTCCTTTCACACCAAATTTACCACCAAACCGCCGTGGGAACCATAGATTCTCTTCTCCTTAGTATTAAAAGCAGTAGTCTTCCAACTAGACAAAAGGCTATTCACGTGCAGAGGAGGCAACCAACACATATCAAAGTCTTGCAACATAGCATTCCATATATCAGCAGTGAAAGGACAATGGATCATGATGTGATCTATCTACTCCCCATCTCCATAGAAACAAACAAATATTTGTAAGATACATCTCCTTATGCATTAGTGCATCCATCATAGATATCTTCCCTAGGGAGGTTGTCCAAATGAAGAATTGAAGGGATCCCCAGATCCCAAGAAGATTCAAAATGAGATCATAATATGATTTGATAGTAAAATTACCTCCAAAATTGGGCAGCCATATCTGTTGATAATCCTGATATACACGAACAACCCTTGAAAGCCACTCCAACAAGTTGCCAGTGGATTGGGCTTCCCAATCATAAAGAGCTCGCCTCAGGATTGGGAACCAACTCATGTAATGCGAGACAACTTACACATTATCGGCAACCAAAGACAATCGGTTGTCTGCTAACCGATAAATATCTGAAAAGAACTCCTTCAAACTTCTATCCCCACACCACCTATCATCCTGGAAAATAATGTTTTCGCCTCTACCAACCTCATAGCCGACACCTTTTTTGAATGACTCCAAATGCCAGACAATGCCTTTCCAAAGACCCCTCCCATAAGAGCCACGAACCGCATTAGGATTCCAAACATTCTAAATCCCATATATCTCTATTAGAAGACGCTTCCATAACCAGTCCTCATGCAAACCCAACCTCCATAACCACTTGCGAAGAAGTTCAACATTTTGCTGAAAGACACTTTCAGTAGGGAGTTTCCACATCCATTTATCTTCCCAAAATTTTTTCTCTTCTCCTTATCATAGCTTAGATTTTATAAAGTTTTTGAAGACCTCTTTACAAACAATTGATATTGAGATGCTCCACCCTTGATTCCTCCGACAATCCTTGGGGTCCCAAATCTAGTCCATGCCATACTTAGTTATCACCACTCTCCTCTATATATTCTCCCTTTCCTTTCCAAACTTCCACAGCCATTTACCTAAGAGGGCCACATTTTGCTACCTTAATTTCCTGATCCGTAGCCCATTTTCTTCCAAGAGCCAACACAGCAAAGCCCAGTCCACCAAATGGAATTTCTTAGCTTCCTCTTTATTGTTCCATATGAAATTTCTAAAATACCTCTCCTTTAGATACTACCAAGGTTGGGAAGGTAAACAAGGAAAGCTTATAGCTTGGCATACTTGAAAGGGAGCTTTTAATTAAGGTTAGTTTGCCTCCTTTCGACAGAAGATGAGCTTTTCAATATTCCAACCTCACTTTAACTCTCTCTATCTTCAGCTCCCAAACAACTTAAGCTTTGAATTTGGACCCTAACGGGAGGCCTAAGATGGGGAAATTTTCAATTTTGGACCCATATACACCAACTAAAATCCTTATATTGTCCACCTTCCCTATTACATAAATTTAACTCTTAGCTAGATTAATTCTAAGGCCTGACCCCACTATCTTAAAAAATAAAAAAGAGGAAAAAAAAAAACTAACTCTAAGACCTGACACTGCTTTAAAGCTTTGCAAAATGCATTTGAACACCCCCAAATTGTTGAATCTTTGCTTCACAAAGAATCTTGGTGTCATTTGTGAATTAAAGATGCTACATGGATAATATTGAACTCTACGAGTACAAAAATGAAAAAAGACATCTTTTGGTACAAGTGATATGAGAACATAATTATTAGAGTGAGAAGCGGGAAGTGAAGCTCAATAATTCCTTGGGGAATGAGAAGCGAGAAACGATTAAAAAGTGTTTGAAGAGCAAGTAGGACGATTGGGAAAGTGGTTAAGAAACCATCTAGAAGCGAGTAAAGTGCAATTTGGAAGTAACTTCAAACCATTAGAAAATTTATTGTGAAATGAAATGAAAATAATAGATGAATTAATGATTACAAATTATGGTAAATAACAAAAAGTCTACAATCATTAAGTACAAGTACAATAATTTATTACAAATAGAAAGTCCAACAACAACAACAACAACAACAACAAACAGCCTTATCCCAACTATTTGGGGTTGGCTACACGAATCCTGTTCCGCC
>JAOXJP010000012.1:2266630-2276704 GCA_025762735.1 Platanus orientalis | reverse complement strand
CCCTCAATAAAAGTGCGGGCCTCGGGCCCTCATCGGGCCTAGCTCGGGCCGGGCTTTTTTGGGCCAATTTGAGGGCCAGAGTCTGGCCGGCCCGGCCCAAGCCCACCCCTAATGATCATCCATACTTACTGAGTTGATCGAACAACATGCCAATCGAGCCGACCAACCAATACGATGAAAATCAATTAAACAGACTGACCTACCGAGAGACAGTTGTCGACCACCAACATGATAAAAAAGGCGATCTTAGCACAAAGCGATGTAAAGGAATGACTAATCCGACGCTGACATGTGTGCCACTCAACTGTGTTCTTCTAACTAATTCGAAGAATATTCCTAACAGAGACCACGTTGAACCGCCATAAGAACCCTTATATGAAGGGAAGAGCCTTTGAGAAGAAGGTATGCACAAATATAATTCAAATAAGGAAATACAAGAAATATCTAACATTTGATCATTGACTTGAGTGTCGGTGGGGTATAGGCTGGCGCCATACTGACGCTATTCATTGTCTTGATACAAGTGGGATCCGGGAGAAAGATTCTAAATCGAGGGTAATTAGAGGACCATCTTAGTGAGTTAGAACTCGACATCATCACTAATAATTAAAAGTAAGTGACCATTTTTTAAAGTAAATACCAAAATGTAAAGAAAAATACCTTTTTCTAACAACATTTAAACTCAACACACAGCTTTCTTTATTTTTCTTCCATATGGGATCTTTTTATCATAGATTAATCTAGTTTTCTTCTACAGGAACCCTACTATAGCTGATTCAATTCTTTTGTAAGTTTCAACTCACTACCCTTCCATCCTTTAGGGTTGATTCAATTCTTTTATAGGTTATATCACCATCATCTTCCACCACCATCCATATTCATTTACAACCTTTTGGAGTTGATTCAATTCTTCCACATGTTATGCTACTACCACTATCATCTCCCATCATCATCAGCTTCCACCAACATCTCCTATCAGCATCCATCTTCCATCATCATTTTTGTATGTTGTAGCAACATTCCCACTATCCTATTTCACAACAACAACACTGTCTTGGATTACTATAGCAACAATACCTCCCTCTTCATGAGACATTGCAACATCTCCACCGCTATCCCAAGTTCAGTCGCCCCATTTACCATAGCAACATCTCCGCCACTCTCATATGCCCGGTTTATAGCATCATCACTACACCAGTTTTCTACAGTAGTAACATTACCGTCATGGGTTTTTACAGCAAAACCATCACTATCCTGAATTGTAGCAATGCCACTAATGTGCCAAGTTATGATGCTATCACAAAAGCTGTCAATTGGCTCGGGCTGGGCCGAAGGCCGACTTGTCCGACTTGAAAAATATTCAGGTTGAACCAACCTAATTCTGGGCTGGGTTGAGTTTGGGCCCAACTTTAAAGCCTGAAGTTTTATTGGGGATGAGTTTGGGCAAGCTCAAATTCAGCCCAAGGCCCATCCCTGCCAGACAAGAACTATATATATAATTCTTTTTGAATCCATATATTTTTAACAAATTTACTATCATCAAATAGTTCAAGTGTCCACTGTTAAAAAAGACCCATATAATGTGTATTTAGGGGCAATTGTGGGCCTAAAGTCAGCCTAAAAAAAAAAGAAAAGAGTTAATTTGGGTAGCCCAAACTCGGCCCAAAAGCCCATTGTTTTAAAATGACTTGAGTTTGTGCCCAATTTTTAGGCCCGAAGTTTTATTCCAACTGATTTTGGGCTCAGATAAAATATTTTAAGCTGAGTTTGAGTAGACCTCAGCCCCGGCTCAGCCTGGCCCAATTGACATCCTTAGCTATCACTATCATCTTTCTTATGTTGTTGTTTTATATATGTTATAAGTATTTTGCTTCATAAATGAAATATTATTCCCATAAATTTTAAGTTTTCGTCATTGTCTTGCCGTTATGGTTTTTGAAAGTCCTTGATCTAAAGGTAAAAATAATTCAGAGGGAAAAACCGTCTTCCTTGCAATCACATGATCTCTTATGATTTAAAGGCTGATTAGACGACCAAAATAACAATTGGTCTAATAGTCTGGCTTGGTACTTGAAATCAAAGGTGAAAAAGAAATTTGTGTCCACTTGACATTGGTACACCTGAACAACTAAAATTTCTACCAACATGATGTTAGCCATCTGTCCCACACTTTGATGTGTTTGTTTGTCATCTGAGTGGCTCTATTAGTGGTTTAGAAAAAATTCTGCAGCCAATGCTATTCGAAAAGGAAATTTTCCTTTCATGAACACAACAAATCATAATTTTTTATAGGAAATAAAAGTAATTAATCTTGTGATTAAAATCTTTTTTAGAATAATTGTTCTTATACAAACACATCAAAGCATAGAAAATCCTAAGAGATGCTATGGCACAAGCACCTATAACAAAGCTCTGCGATTAAACACTAAAATCACATCTAATAATATAACATGTTTTGATTGGTACATAGATTTACTTAATATAGAATAGAATACTTACTAAAAGCTTTATTATTATATTACAACCATATTGCAATATCTTTTAAACTTTGCCTCGTATAGTACAACCACATCTCCAATATTCTTTTATTTATTATATATATATACCCCCCACAAACATCTAGTTCTAGACTCGTCAAAATTAGCGGGTAGCACCTGTTATTTTAATTTGTTGGTAACAAAATATATTCATAAATTATAAACTATTAAATATTGGAATTACTAACTTATCCTTCTAAAACATTCTTTAAATTGTGGAAAAGATTATTTCACACTTCTAAGGTCACAAGACTTTTTATTTTTATTTTTTATAACTCTCATTTCACTCAAAATATTTATTTTGTAGACTATCATCAACACACATAAAACAAATAAGGTGGCATCATTTAACCCCAATTAGATGCAATTCATGCACACTGATACACAATTTTTTACCATAAAAGTGCCAGTTTATTCATTCTCTAATTTTTTGAACACCCAATGCATTTTTTCCCATGATAGTCCATGTATCCAGGATTGCCTCCAGCCCGGATGTGTTCATCACAAAATTGATGTTTGATTGGAGATGATCTGAGCTGTGGTAGGCTTTGAGTCATCTCCAGTTTTGAATGGATTGATATCACACCAGTACCAATCAGTACATGACAGATGCATGACAGACAAACGGATGTTTTGGGAGAGTGGATTGTATCCGCTCCTCTTATCATCTGCTCCTCTCTGCACCCTGTCAGGGGAGGGCACATCAGCGCTGACAAGTGAAATGCACCCTCCCCCCCCAAAAAAAAAAAAAGTGAAAATCACTTGTCGGTGCTGATGTGGCCTCCCACTGACAGGGTGAAGAGAGGAGCGGATACAATCCACTCTCATGTTTTGGTTTGTAAATATGGGTTTAAAGGTCGGTATTACTGTAAATACACAATAAATAATTCCTGTGTATTTATTATTTAACACCCTTTATCAAACATTGTGACACGTCCTGGGTAGAGAATGTAAATCCCTCTTGGTATCATATTCGAGTCCAAAAGCCCAAGTCCACTTAAACAAATGGACCATAAATCTGGACTAAACCCACCAGGGCATAAACAGATCATAAAGCCCAGCCCATTGGGGCAGTTCACTTCACCCCATGCCCACTTGCCTAGGGGGGCCAATGTTGTATAAGACTATAAGAGGCTGGGGGTCGGGACAAGTGATGATTTCGATTTTGAATTTTGAATTCTCTCTCTCTCTCGCTCTCGTTCTCTCTCTCTCTCTCTCTCTGGCATGGAAGATCCTCACACCATGGATCCAGAAACAGAGTTTCTAGCTTCCAATCAACAAACCGGAAACGAATGGGAGCTCTTTAAAGAGAACGTCAGGCCTATGAAAAGAGGCCGAAAGATTCACCTCTTAAACAACGCTCTCAAATCCCACACCAACAATGATCTCAGAAAATCTCTCCTTGAGAATCGAAGGTCTTGCATTTAATCTCTTATCTTTTCAAATTCTTTTTTCTTCAGCTTGACTTGCGGCTTTTCAAAGTGGCCCAAATTTTTTTATTTTTATTTCTTACTAATTTTCGATCTCTATTTTTCTTCTTCTTTTCTCTGCGTTTAGGAGGTTGATTGAGGCGATTGATGAGTACAAAGGAGATGATCCTCTCCAACCGTGGCTCGAGTAAGTGTACATCGTTTCATTCTCTTGTTACTTTTTTCTTTTTGCTGGTTGATTTTTTTTTTTTTTTTTGGGATGAAAAAAAGAGAGTAAGTTTGTCCATTTTGATATGCTGCTATTGTTAATGTTATTCAGCAGTTGTGTGATGTGGAATTTTAGGTTTGCTAATAGTCATGGCTGAAATCATTTCATTTGGTTTTCCTTTTCAGCATTTCTAGGTTGTTTTTAAGGGTGGAGGGAAACTTTTCACTTTAATGTTGTTGGATCTGTAACCTGCTAATTAAAAGAACAAGGGAAAAAAAAAAAGAAAAAGAGAATCTGTAGTGTGCTCATTATTCTGTCTTTGTTTTTTTCTGTTTATTTGAATTTTCATAATTATCATATGCGGAAGGCCGATTCTGGGGTTGATGGTAACATGAAAAATATAGAAAGAAAAAAATCACACAGAACATAAGAATTTGGATAGTTTGTCAATGATAGTAACTTACAACCGTGGGCAAAGATGATTTGAGAGAGATTTCACTATGTGAAGATTATAAGGTAGAAAATACCACTCAAAAGCTTGCAACCCAGGATTTATGTAGGTGATCCAATTGTAATCATTATCCAAATAGAAAATCTTGTTTCCAAACCCAAAAACCCTCACTTAGAAGTTATAATAAAAAAAAGAAACCATGCAATTTTTATGTGACAAATACTTATGGGTTCCTTTTGAATCCACCAATGGCAATTCTTAGGGAAGTGTCATTTTAAATGTGGGAAGACCTAATTAATATGAGATAAAATTCGAGACATCAACATAACATTGTTTATTTTATTTTATTCTCTTTGCTAGTTTGGTTCTAATACCGGTGGGTTTCTTTAATTTTCTTTTCTTAAAAAATGTATCTGCTTGACATATTCATTTCTATTATCAGAGGATGTTTCATTTCTATTTTAACTTAAGTAGATCCATTTCTTTTCTAATCTTCTAATGTATTTAGTTTTTCTTTCTACTTCTATAAGTTGTGAGTTGTGAACTTTTCTTTAGCCCAAAAAAAAAGTTGTGACCTTTTGCATGTTGATTTCTTCATATTTGTGTTGTTTTCTATGTATGGAGAAAACAATTCACTTTAAGTAAAGGAAGGGGATAAGAGGCTAGCTTGAGGTGTAACAAATTTGCTTGTATAAATAGTTGATTGCAAGACTCAACTCAAGAAAAGAGAAAGTTGTAGTTCATAGTGTATGAAAGAAAATGGCCAGTGATTTCATCCTGTCTGCTAAAGACCTGTTAAGGTCCTAGCATTTTCAGAGTTTGACACATGACAGAAAATGTGTTTCATGAAACCCACTCAAACCATGTGTCGAGCTCTGAAAATGCTAGGACCTTAACATGTCTTTAACAAACAGGACAAAATCATGGGCGAAAGAAAATTGGTTGGTACAACCCAACATTTGCGTTTTCTTGGAAAAACAACTTTTTGAAAACAACTGCATGAAATTATTCGTGTGAATCATGGGGCATTAAATGTTCACAAAGTGCAAAAGCTCAATGCATTCATTCAACACAAGATGATAAAATATATGCAAGTTGGAGATGAATCCGCTAACCCACTAGTTGCAAGCAAACGTGCAAGACAAAGATCATTGCAACCATACAATGAAAACTCTAAAGGTCATTATGTGAGATATCAAGTTGTGTTTGTGATCTCATGATGCATCCGCATAGTGGTCATGGGGGTTCCTTTACCAAACAGTTTGTGATCTCATGCAAACTGATTTGAGAAAATAGTTTGTGTGATCTACTTTGAAAAATGTGATTGTAAAACATGAAATTTCTTCGTGATGTATCACAATTATCATCACTTGTGCATAAAAGGTTTTACTCATAAAATAGTATAAATGGTTTGTTCGCAAATGTGTTGAATATAATCTTCAAATATCAACTGTACTTGACACCTCTTATGCTTTTCATATTTTGTCATTACAGATAGTTGACCATCAAGGTCAAGTACAAACACAAATGAATATAGTATTCAGATTATGAAAGATATGTGATTCTCTATGCATGCATAGTGTTACTCAAGTGATCGTAGTGTATGATCACTAAGGCAAGCATGACATCAACACCATGTTGTTGGTGTGTACAACTTTATAATTTGGTTCATGTAAATCAATTTCATAAGTTATTTTGTGCTAATTAATTTCAAAAATTGGTATGTGAGGTCAATGACAAATCATTATTGTGGGCATCGGGATTTGTGTCCCTTCTTTTGTTCTTTTGGTTCATGCCCCCCATTGTGTTGCGACTACCCACCCATGTGTGGCTTGGGTTTGTGTGAATGGGTCTTTATGGAGTTCAATTGATTGCCAATTGGCATGATATTTTGGTTCTTGGGAGTTGCTACCAACTCATAGTATACTGACATAGTTGGACATCAGTCTCCTTTCTTTGGGAGAGAAAGTGTTACAGTTTGAGTTGACTTAGACATTTATGTGGGCATCCAAACTCTTTCAGGACTTATCCAATTTATTGTAGATGAGTCCTAGTGGGAGTAGTTCTTGTTGGACTAAAACTCCTCCCACAAGCCCTCTATATATAGGGGTTTATGCCAAAAACATGGGTATCTTTTACAATGCCTTTTCTCTTCTCTCTTGTTTTATTCTCTCCTTCTGTAAAAGTTTTACGGTGTGGAAATTCGTTATCAGTCTTATAGTGTTGGTGTGTACAATGGCATTGGTGTTCCACTCCAATGTATCAGTCTTCTTCCTTTACGATGTGGGTGCAAACACGATTCGACTTCATCCATAGCAGGATTGTTTCTAGGTTGTGTACAATCCCCTCTCCTTAAGTTTTACAACATTGGTATCAAAGCCATGCCATTTGCATTCCATTGCTTCTGGGCTCGTTTCTTTTTTTGTGGCGAGATTCCAACTCCTACAAGATCTCTAAGAATTGCAACTCATATTTTAATGAGTATTGCTCTTGTTATTGGTCTTACAAGATCTATAGAATTGCAACTCATATTTTAATAAGTATCGCCCATCCTAGATCTTATTAATCCTACAAGATCAATAGAAACACAATTCATATTTTAATGACCGTTTGTTCTAGATGTGATCGTAGGTATCAATAAGACTCCATACCAAACTGTTCTATGTTTTTTTCTTTTAGAAAACTTAATAATAATAATAAGAAAACACCATTTTTCCGGTGAAGATTCCGGCGGTTTTTTCTAGCCCCTTCTAAATTTTTTCAGCCTCTTCTCCTCTGCACTTGTACAAGCTTTCAACTAGAAATCGAAATTTATTTTCATTTTCACTTTATTTATTGAGACAAGAGGGAGAGGTTGTTAATAAGATGTCACATCACTCCCTTATGTCCTATCACTAGTCATAGGTTGTTGGGTTTGGACAATCCTTTTCTTTTGCAGGTTTTAGACCTGTTGCACAGTGATGCAAAGTGGCAGCAATAGTTGGTTGTAACCAGCTGTTACTCGCAATGGGCAACTGCCCAAATGTGTTCGCATGAATAGAGTTTCCCAAGCCTGTTCTTTTATTGATTTTAAGATGCAATAACATTGCTGAAGGGACTAATTGGGACTTTAGGATTATGTGCCTTTGCAGTGCTAATGTGTCATGAAGCGCATACAACAACAACAGCAAACAGCCTTATCCCAACTATTTGGGATATTATGGAATTCTTATTTATTTAGCTTAGGTAGATTTATGCTCTTTTCTTATCTTCTTGTGCATCCCTTGTTCTTTCAACTCTAAAAGTTGTGATGTGTGCAAAAGGCACTAATTAGGAATTTAGGGTTATGAGGCTATGAAGCACATATATTTTCATATCTATTCTAGAGGACATACATACATTTAAGTCTAATTACTAACTCTGATACCATATTTTGATTTTGAAGGTGCATCAAATGGGTCCAGGAGTCTTTCCCCTCTGGTGGAGACTATTCAGGCCTGGTTGTGATTTATGAACAATGTGTCCGTACTTTTTGGCACACAGACCGCTACAAGGAGGATCTCCGTTACCTTAAAGTGTGGCTGGAATATGTGGGTCCCTCTATCATCACTTTGCTTTTGAGGTTTAGCTATGATGATAACATGTAATGCATGTTTCTCTTAATGTCTTTCTTGGCTTTTGGTTTATGTCAAATTCACACTGCAGGCAGAAAATTGTGCTGATGCTGAAGTTATATATAATTTTCTGGATGCAAATAAAATTGGGCAGACACATTCTATGTATTATATATCACATGCTTTGCACATGGAATCCAAGAATAAGTTGAAACGTGCAAATGACATCTTCAATCTTGGGATATCCAGGTGAGTGTATGTTTAAAATTCGATTTATCCCATATGACTGTCTCCGGTTACTCTTGCTGTAATGCTTCCATCCAATGTTCACAATTAACCAGTACCAAGCAGGGAGATAGTAACAAACAATATTCATGGTTCACTGTAGAAGTAATCCTACATTGAATTAATGGAGAGAAAGTCAATAGAAACCATGTGAAGCTAAAACACAGAATAGAACAGGAATCTAACTTCAGCACTTGTAGAAAAGAGGACTAATGGTTTTTCGAGAGTAGAGACCAAGGATTTTAGGAGACCAACAATTATTAAAGAAAGATTATGAGTTAAATTAATACATACAGATTCAACAGATAAACGATTCAGTGGCATTTGCAATCTTACAAATAATGGCTACATATTATAGTATTTTGTAACAATACCAGTCCATAGTTTATGTTGGGTGCTTGTCCAAATAATGGCTACATATTCAATCCCTGAATTCAGTTATAAAAATATGGGCATGGATTTGGTGGATCTGACACATCCATTACATCCATACCCAAGTTGTGTTGTGTGACACAAGAACCTTGCATAAATGTAGGGTCCATATATCAAATGTGGTAATTTTTGTCTCAACTTCCCCTTTTGTTTTAGTAGCAAATATCTCAGCCTTTACTCATCAGATTCAGTCTGTTTTCTGATGCCTCCATGGTGCTTTTTGTGTTGAGTATTCTGATAACTTCTTTTTTATATTGTAGGAAGGCAAAACCTATAGAAAAATTAGAGGCCACTTACAAAAAATTTCTTGCACGCTCATTGAGAAAATCAACAGCTCCTGAGGTCTGTCAGCAAAGGATAGAGGACAAATGTGGTTCTATTATTTTTTAACCATACAGTATTTATTGTTTCAATTCTTTTGATTTTAGGAGGAGTCAACTGAGAATCACTTATCAGTTCGAAGTTTTGGAACTCTCTTGGCTAGGGGAGAAGCTCGTAAGTTTGATTGGATTTGTTACCCTCTCAAAATTTCTTTATACTTATGTTATTTCCAATGCAGCAGGAAGACAGACAACTAAAATTTCTGATCTTGCAAGAAAGAAGATGAAGCTAGATAGGTGAGCAATGGATTTCTTTTTTGCATGTCCAGTTATTTGGGAATTTATGAGGTACATTTACCCCTGTTGAGTTCTTTTACTTAAAAAATATGTCATGGAATTATCATTTCTATGATAAGTGAATAAGGAACTTGGGAATTTACCTACTCTCAGGAATTCATATTGTTCAGTTCTGCTAGGCCATTATACTTGTTATGGACCTAAGGTTTATTTTTAGTTAACTTCAAGCACAATTGAAACCCCCCACCCCACCCCACCCCCCACCATTTAAGTACTAGCTCATATTTTCAAGCCCAAGCATAGAAGATGATCTTGAGGCAGCCCAAGCCCAGCCCAGAGACTGGACCCTGGTGGTGGATGATCTTCTAGAGGCCCCATATAAGACAATCATATCCCTAGCTGGTTTTGTCATGGATCTGCTTGGCTCCGTCTGGATGTCCAGAGTTAGGTGGATTAGAAAAGGAATATGAGAATCCAAAAAGTACAAGGGATTAGAAAGGATTAGAAAAGGAATTAAATGC
>JAOXJP010000012.1:2218968-2266530 GCA_025762735.1 Platanus orientalis | reverse complement strand
GCATCATCTATAAAACCTAAGATATGCACAAATTACTCGTTTCCTTTTCTATTAATAACTTGATAATCTTTTTTTATAAGTAACTTGATAATCTTTATTATAGTGGAAGACACATGTATTATTGTATGTAGAGGAAATCACGTGACTATGACATTATCAAATAATTTAAAAATTAAATTTTTTTAAAGATGACAATTTTATAAGAAAGGGCTTTTGAAAATTGTTTTAACACTTATTTGGTTCATAAATACCCATTATTTGAACAATCATGTCTCAATGATTGTTCCATAGTTATTTTCCTTTGAGCCATACTTGGCTCAAAGGTACACTCACCCTACATCACTAAACAAACAAATTATCTTTCATGTGGTTTGCAAAGTAGTATAACTTTATTCTCTTATAAATGGAAAGTAACAAATTTGTCTCCCAACCAAACCATCTCTAGCTGAAATGGTTGTGGTATGATCTATCCTATATAGGGAGACGTTGGGGTTTCTACTTTCAAGTCCCCTAGGCTGCATCCCCAATAGATTGGGTTGATGATTGCCACTCCCTGCCCGTGGTAGTGTGGGTTCACCCAGTGTGATAGTAGCAGACCCAAAGTCATATCATTTCGGAAAGTAACTCTCTATCTGTTGTTAATGTGATGAACAACGCTGCTGCTAAGTGCCCATGAAAGGTTAAGCACTTCTTTCTGGTTTATTAATACTTGGTGACTTGTTTTGATCAGTGTGTGATCTCTCATTTGGGGCGTGTAGCTATATGCTTGGTGTATTTTATGTTGTATTTCTTGGAAATCCTTAGCTCTGGTTGCCTAATGCATTCCAATTTAGCAAATCTCTTATCAAAAAAAGAAAAAAAAAAGTCATATAATTTGTGGATCATAATTGACTAGTTTCTAACTTGGACTGCTAAGAAAAGCAAGTTTGAAGGACAATAGAAGTCATAAGTTTGTTAGATTGACGTGTCAACATGATATTCCTCGTAAAAATAAGAAAACAACATGACAAGAATGAATCCAAAACTATGTGCTGCACACAGTTCTGAGAATGCGACTTGAGATCCTATAAAATCATTAAAATGCATTAATGTGTATATGTATACAAAAAATTAAAGCATAAACCAAATTTGGACAGGTGTTCTAAACTTTTTGTATATGTGTCACGCTGTAGGCAATTGTTGCACGTAAATGTGGTTTAAAGATTATAAAGGATCCAGACTTTGAGAACGAACCATTCATGTGGCATGACATTGCTAGCAATGCCTATATGGTTATTAGCTTCAAATAATTGTTGGGCACGGAAAAAAATTAAATGAAAAGGAAAATTTAAAGAATGTAAAGATGGAGAGAGAAATAAAGAAAGGATGTTGTGGTTGTGAAATAGGGAAAGGGAAGATTATTTCACTTACCAACGCAACTCCTTTGATTTACCAAAACTACAAAAAACACAACTCCTTTGATACATATTCTTTGAATTAAAAAATTATGACAGAACTATGAAAGTACAATGTCTACAAAAAGCATCCAACTTCTCTCTCATCCACATAACATCACATGGACATCTCATATTTTTCATTGGTTTTTGTTATTATTAAGAAGTGTCACATGATCTTCCCCTCTCAAAAACATCTCTTTCTTCCATTAAATTGTAGGTAATTTCTTTCCTAATTATATAATCTCATCATAACTATTATTATTTTACCAATAAACGAAGGAAATTCTTCTCCGATTAAACCTATCCACATCTCACTCACCTTTTTTCTTTTTTAGATCCTTCATAATCTCTCTCTCCCCCTCCCTTTCCAAAAATGAATTTTCTCTTTATATCTCCTTACAAGTCAAATGTGGTCTCCTTTTCTTTATCCAAAATGTATTAATTTATTCAACTTAAAATGAAAATAGAATTAACTTGAAGTGGAATTACTTTGTTTCTTTTATTAGAAATTTATAACAAGAGAAGGCTTCATTGTATTTTGTGGGTTAGGATCCTTGAAAAAGTTTGAGCCTGGTCATTTTTCCTCCTTTACATGTGTCATGCCCTAAATTCATGGCCTTTTTTTATCATTCTTTTTAAAAATTGTTTATATCCTTGGTCACTGTCATATGCTACAAAATATTTATTTATCGTAACCATACATTCATAATGTGTATCAAAAAAATAAACCAGTCACTCCATTCAAGTGTGCAGTAGAAATACAAGTTCTAACACTCAAATGTTCTAACTATCAACATTTCTAATCATCATAAGGAGTCTCAAACCTCCATTCAAACCATTACACTAAAGTAGCCTCATACCATGCATATCATAAACCATACACTAAACTAATTATAGTTCAACTTTATTTTACAATAACATTTACATTGTTCTAAAATCAAATGACTAAACAACTAAATAAAGGGTTTTTCACAAGGCCTTCTCATTTGAGATTCATATACCTCCAAAGCGGAAAAAATTAGGTGAGAACGAATCTTGTGAGAACTATGAAAATGGCATCAGGGTGCGGACACATCAGTGCCGAAAGTGATAAGTACCCCCCAAAAAGTGTAAATCACTTTTCGGTACTGATGCGTCAGCCCCTTTGGTGCCGTTTGCACAGTACTCACAAGATTCGTTTGCACATTGTCCGAGCCCCCTCCAAAATCACATCCTCACTATGCTAGCAATCTGAAAAATGATGTCAATTTAGCTAAGCTTGATGTGCTCGTAAGGGGACGTACGAAATATACTATAAAATAGGGTTTTGCGAAGCATGAATATTTACAATAACATAATATCATACAACATAATAATTAAGATGTTGAAACAATGCATGAGAAGGATTTTCAAGATTAAAGGCGCTTGTGCAATTTACCTACTAACATGGTTCATTTATGCCTTATCATTTCTAACATATCATTATTCCATTCTACATCACTAAACATGCAACGTTACAAATGTATTAGGATGTCTATAAGTAATTTTTCATTTCAAGCATTTACATTCTCATTCCTATCACGTGCATGTGTTACTCCCCCCCCTTTATATCAAACGTGTGCATTTTCATTTACCTATCATTACTCACACATTTTCTCGTGTATGTCATTTCACATGCATTACCATTTCTATCTCACTATATAAGCATTTTCATTTACACATTTTTACACATGCATTATCAATTTTTATCACTATATATGTTCTATCAATTATACTTCACCATACATGTAATATCACCGACACTTCATTATGCATGCCATATCACTAATACTTTACTATATATGCAACGTTATTAACACTTCATCACTACATATATAATATTATTTACACTTCATTACCCTTACCCTATCACTTTCATTTCACTACACTTACACTATCATTTTCACTTCATTATACTTGCACTATCATTTTGGTTCCCAAGTATGGAACCGTTATCATTATAGTGTACCCTCAATATCAGGGCAACTTCCATTGAATTATATCTCCACTGGCAGGGTCATTTCTATTATACTATGCACAAATGATAGGGTCACTTTCAGTGCTAAGGTACTATTTGGGGTTCACTTCTCTTAGCAATGAACACTACATTCACTTCCTTCCAAACCTATAAATCAAATTAGATGTATGTCTCACATAACAACATGTACTACCATCACTAGTGTGATCCAAGATGCATTCAACATAATGTCATGTACTCTCTAACACAGTCTAGATACATCTGTTCTTATACAATGTGTTCACTAACATCATAAAAGATGCCTATGTCATTAGATGATGCACTCACTAACATGATGGAGGCATTTATCATTTTTCAATGCACTCACTAATATAATGAGAGAAGTTTATACCACTATACGATGCACTCACTAACATAATAAAATGAGAGACATGTATCATTATGCGATGTACTCGTTAACATAATAAAAAAGACATATACCATAATACAACACACTCCCTAGTATGATCAAAGTTGTATAGGATATTGGTAATTATCTCACTATCATAAACAATGATACATAAAACATTGTGTAAATCACCCCTTAGCATAATCAAGAAGCACATACATGTACTTGTGCAATTTATTCACTAGTATGATTAATGATGCTTATTCTCACAACCATATGATTCCTACTTAAATCAATCTACAACTCATGTTTAAACATTTCTCTAACTACATATATATAGATGCATAGTTTTTTTTCTTCTTTGATATAAAACATGGGAAGCTTGACCAATCTATAGGACTCATAGAGAACTATGAATTTTAAATGCTTTTTTTTCATTTTCCATATAAGTATAAGATAAAACAATTACTAAAGTGCTTCAAATCTCACGTAAAAGTCTAAAGAATTCAATTGTAAATCCCTTTTTGAAGTAAACATAAAGGGTAAACATAATAGACAATCAACGATTCCCATATTAGATGCAAATCGTAATTTACAATAGAAATTTCTAAGATCATACCAAGAAAACATGTAACTCCTTTGTAGATCAATAATACAATTAAGAATCTATGAGATCCTAATAAAGAAACTCACAAGTACATGGAGGAAAACCATATTCCTTGACAAAATCTTTGGAAAACTTTAGAGTTCAAACCCCAACTAATTGGGATAGGGTTGTTTGTTGTTGTTGTATTTGAAATTGCTCTAAAGTTATCCTAGAGGGGGTGAATAGGATATCAAAAATTATCTTATCCCTTTTGTAAATCTTAGGATTGATTTTAAATTGATTCTAATCTTTTAAATTTAGTTCAAGTGTATGTGTGTTATAAAGTGTCTACTCAAATATTCTGTCAAACAAGTAGTGTGCAAGAGTAGTTATGAGCATCAAAGTAAAAAAACAAACAATCACACACACAATCCATAACAAGAGATTTATAGTGGTTTGGTACTAGGGCTTACGCCCACTCTTCTAAAACTCACTATCGAGCTTAGGTACATTTCATTTAAGTATTATTACTACCTAGGTCAATATACAAAATTTAACTACTTGCTCACAAGTAAGCTAAATAACAACATTCAGTGTCTCTGGCGAGTGTGAACTACTTTTGATGTTTCCAACGGAAGTAGTTAAGCTTCTGATGTCTTTGGCAAAAGCAAAACAAGCACAATATTAAAGATGAATGCAAAGTAAATCAAATATTACCAAAAGATGGTTGATGTTGCTAGTTGCACAAAGTGGGGTGCTCCTTGTTGAGCTAGTTTGCTTTTACTATCCACAAGCTTTAAGCTTTTGGCTCTAGTGCTCCTTGAGCTCAGCCGAGTGTAAGTTTCGTCTTAAGAAGGGTTCACCACAAGTTCTCCTCAATAGTAGTAGAGTGGTATTCAAGAAGACAAAAAGAGATAGATTCTTTAATAAGATGTTAACTATTCAAGCTTAAAACCAGTAAAAAATGAAGTTTTTCTTAGTGGAGAAGGCTTTCAATTTGGTAAACTTTATAACATTCTCTAGGTAGCTTGAAGTGTTGGAATTGTTTGCCTTAAACAGAAAAGTTCCATTTTATAGGGGTGACAAGCACCCACAACCTTTGGATTAGAATATTTTAAAATGAACATCTCTTTAGACTCTTAGATTTTGAAAAACAGGGTTCAAATTTAAAAAATCTTACATTGAAATTCATGCTTTAATTTTTTACTAAAAATTCCCTTATGATCGATTGCGAGATCCTTGATCTATCACGACACCAAGATCATGAGATCTTGGTTTAAGCACTTTAAATGAGCTTATCATTGGGTCTTCTTTCCTTGGGTTTTGTGAGAGACCTACCACTATGTCTGCATTTATTTTAAGGTCTTAAAATGCTATGCAATACATGCTTTTTTTTATCTTAATTGGTGGAGGAAAATGAGGTAGTCTCCGATATCTTCTTCAAGTCTTTGATTTTCATTGTCTTCATATTTTGAACTTGTAAGAGCATAGGACACTTACAAGACATAGACCATTACTTGGTTGAACCATGTGATTAATAAACATTAACAATATTAGAAGTAAAAATAATAAGTATGCATTATACATCCACTAATGATAGATACTCTTTTCTTGGGTTCACTTTTCTTACAGAACCTTCTTTCTTTTAGGCTCTCTCTTCAAAAGATCCTCAAAACACTCTTTTACTGCAAAAGAATGGTGTAGAGCACCAAAATTAGCAAGATTCAGTAAAAAACTAAGAGAAAACACTAAAAAGAGGGAAATTCTATCATGGAGAGAGCCTCCATTGCTTACCTTTGCCAAATTTGAGGAATTGCTTTTTCTTTTTCCGGAAACTCTCTACCTTTCTTTATTTTCTTATTTCTTATGCTCTAATACCTAAATAGGGTAAATCTAGGGTTTTTTGCAGTCACAAAAAAATCCCAGCACTTAGGAATGTTCTTCTTCTTTTTTTTTAAATTTCGGATCATATTATTTTTTTCTTAGCTTCCCACTTTCGACTGGTAGAAAAATTTGTTGACCAATAAAAAATTTTCCCTTCTCTGGTGATCTCAAGTCCCGAGTGCTCATAGAATTTGGCCAATTGAAATTTGAATTTTGATTAGTCTAAATTAATTTTGACTGATAAAAAATTGCTAGTTTTTTTGGAATTTGGCATTTTGAAACTTTTTTGAGTCTTTAAAATTTTCTCCCTTTCTATGTACCCTTCTATATCATAGTATGTCAATAATTAGGTCATAAGTTACTCACTTTTCCCATCATTTCTTTAGTGCTTTACTTATTATTATCTAGATATATGCGGGGTGTTACAATATGCAAATGCATTAACAATTGATTTGTTTCGGGGTGAGAATAGGTTTTGAATCTAGGCCACAAACTAAGCAAGCCCCTTGTGGCATATATAGCTAACTATGGTCACACATTTTTTTTTTTTTTTGATACGGAGGTATCCAAGCCTTTTATAGCACCCTACTAAGTCCTTGGGATACGTGGACTCCTTGTTTCTCCGATGCACTGGATAAATCGAGTTTCTTACACCTGGACAAGTGGACTCCTTGCTTCTCACACTTTTTAGTAAAATATGATGTTCACACAAGCTATTACTTCAAACTTTACCTATAACTATTTCAGTCTTCATCACTGCTTATATGTATGATATTTAATATAATACTTTCTAAAATTTTAAAGGATTAATCTAATAATGAATCGTTAAACTTGTCCCATTGCTATGGCCCTTGCTGTCTCATTGGTTTAATCACATGTCTTAAAATTTGTATATTAAAACAAATACAATGCTAATTATATTACATGTACGAATTCACACGTGTTCATTGCTTAGTTATTAATTATAGTGGAAGACACATGCATTATTGCATATAATGGAAAACATTTGACTATTCTAATAATCATGTCTCAATAATTGTTCCAGAGTTCTTTTCCTTCACGCCTTACATGATTTAAAGGATAATATTTTTATTCTTTTTTTTGGTAAAGAATAATCTTTTTATTCACAAATGTAGTGAACTTTATTCTCTTATATTTATAAACGAAGAACTGAAAAAGTTGGCACCCAAGAAAATCATATCATTTTCAATTCTTTAGTGGCTGTTAACGTGATGAACAACGTTGTTGCCAAGTGCCAGTGGAACGTTAAGCACCTCTTTTTGGTCCAAAAAATAAAAAAAAAAATCTCATCGATGATGACTGTAATGAAATGCAAAAACCTACATGTTTTTTTACCACTTTGGAAATTGATTTGGAAGGCCAACCCAAGCCCAATGAATTAAACAGTCCAACCCAACACCACCTCAAACCTGAGCCTACTCAAATGGAGCCCAAGTCGAGCTGTAATTCTCAAACCTATAACTATTTGACTTTGAGTGAAAGTTGGGTTAGGTTGGATCAAGTTATTTCTCATAATGTGCTGATGTAATGAGTCCATCTTGAGTGATGACTCATGTCTTCATATGCTCTCCGACAAATAATATTTGAGGCCGGCCTTGGCCATTTAGGAGTCTGATCCGGGCCGAGTCCAGTCTAAGATCATGATGGATGGACCAAGCTAAAAATAAGTCAGAGAACAAATCTTCTGCAACAAGCTTAAATTACATTAACTGGAAACTAGCTTTAAAACAGGACATGTAGTAAAAAAAAAGGTTGAAAGATCAATTTTGGCCAAGAATTTTAATGAGCTACATGTCGTTCTTTGACGGCAGTTCCAGTTAATGTAATTTAAGCTTGTTGTAGAGGATTTGCTTTCAAATAGTCACCTCTAATTTTGAGTCCGTAATAGCACAAGAAAATCAAATAACGTTAGTATATCATAGTTGGAGAAACATTAACGAAGCCATGATTGAACAAGTAGTTCAATTCAATGGAGGTTCCTCTGCTTAGAATTTTTTGACAGCCGAAGGAAATATAGCTATGGGCAAAAATATCCTTGTTGGGGGGTGTGAAGCTTCCTGGTTGGTGTGTTGATGTAATGTAGCGGATTAAAACTCACAAACAATGGGCCACTAGCCACCCCTGATCTGATACCCCATTTCTTTACATTACATCACTGCACCAACAGGCCACTGGCCACCCTCATTTTCGGCTAACACTTAAATGTCCAATATAGGGAAATGGTCATTTTTGAAAATATAAAATAACAAATTTTTTTTTTTTTTTTAATAAAAAAATGCAATAATGGTAAAGACGACAAAGGAATGCTCGCTAGCTATATATGGCACCATCCTTAACACAATTTATTTGAGGTCAGAGGTTTAAAGTCGGGGAAGGATGTTCTGTCCAAGTCACCAGAGGACTTCTTGTTGAATAAAATGGGTGGGTGATGCATTTTTTGAATATGCAATATGCATTTTATTCCATGTGACGGCACTTGGTGTCATCCTAGACACCATGTCCTGGACAGAACATGGTGAACATCCTTTCCGGAGGTCCGATCCCCTCAATTGATGCAGTGCGTGTGGTTGCTTGCTTCTCCGTCCATCTGTACGGGTTCTGTTGATGTATATTAGTATGACAATTGTCCAGTAGAGCCCAACGACTAGACCCAAAAAAGATTAAAAACAAAAGGTGCGTCATGTGCTTCTGTCTTGACAATATGAAATAAGAATGATTTAAGGAACTGTATGAATGAAGATCTCTGGATCTGCTGGACTCATCTGACCATGTCTTACCAATGACACCCCAAGCATCCTTCCAGCTAGGCAGATCGACTTCTTGAACCTGCACATGTTAGAGATGACAGATTAGAAAACTCCCCCCCCCCTCCCTTCCCCTACTTAATTCATGTTATTTCACATGGTGTTATTGCTTCTAGTTTTATCTAACCCTATCTCCCCAACACAATCATTTGTATAACTTACCTTAGTCGTCGGTTTTTTTTTTTTGGTTAAATTGGTTCAAATATAGGTTGAGGGCACATTCACTATAGCTAGTATATAATTTATTATGGAAGGGCACGTAATGGATGCTTTAAATAAAATCATAAAATAAAAATTTCTCCCAAAAAAATAAAATAAAATATCATCTTATATTAGTTGCTAACTAATTATGAAAATTAATTTTAAGATCTCATAGCAACATAAATGACATTTATGAACTTAAAAGTGTAAATTATTGGACTAGGCATTTCAATAGGCCTCCTATCTTCTGTCTCAATGGCAAAGCTCTTTATCAATTACTGCTATTTTGTGACCAATATCTCTATGTGGTCATATAATAAAGGACCTGATATAATATTCAACATTGTCAACCCCAAGAAAAAAAAATGGTTTTGTGGGTTTCTTTTAAGCCCAGTCTGGTTGCCATGAATTGTCTGGAAAAGAAAAGAAAAGAAAATCCCATGAGAAAATGAAAGAAAAGAATCATAAGAAAAATATGAAAAAACCAACTTGTCATAGCAATTAGACAGCTGAAAATTGATTTTTTAAGAAAATATTGTCATGAGAAAATCTTTTCATGGCAACCAGACTAGGCCTTAGGTAATAAGTTTTGTCGGTTGAAGATTGCAACATTTTCAAGAGTCACTTCTTGGATACTTTAAGCCACATAACCATTACAAAAAAAAAAAAAAAAAAAAAAAAAAACCATATAATCATTCACTTACCTTCAAATATTAGTGAAGACGAATTCTTTCTTAGGAAACCTTAAATTTAGACATCTATAATTATCTAAATCATTTTGAGTTTGGTACAGAGCTAAGCCTAATAGAAGCTTCGCTAATTGAGAGTGTGGCTCTTGCTATAATCTCTGTCCAATGTGCCAAGATATTATTTATCATTTTTTTATATGGCATTAGTTCTCTTAAAGTTTGTAAAATGTTTATCTCATATTTTAAAAATGATTTATCTAATATATAAATTACAGTTCTTCATTATGGTCACCATTTCTATTTGTTTAATAACTAATGTTGTCAGTTGTTGTGAAATGAATGGGCAGATGATGGGCTATATAATCCAACATAGTGACATTACAAACATGGAGGAGGTAAGAAGCCATTTTTTCCCATATAGGTAAATATAAAGATTATCATATCTCCAATGCTCTGTATCCTTCTCAATATGCTCTAAGAGAGGAGCAAGGAGGTAAAATGATCTCATCTCGAGAATTACAAGAGATGCCAAAAAGTCAGTAGGTTGGTTTCTCTCCAAATACTCAATTAGTTTTACTTGCTTAAAGGATAATCTTTTTTTACATAGATATAAAGGAAAGAATATAAAGGAAAGATACCACAAGAGAGCACTAGAAGCTGCCATTGCATTATCGGATCTACGGAACCAAATACATTTTATTATTGAAGAAAAAGAAGAAAAACCACTCATATTTTGAGTTCAAATCATCTCCACTCTAAATGGAAAAATGGAAAGTTACCCCTCCAATCTCTGGTTAGTATGTGATACGATGTCTGTCAAAGGGTGTATTAATAAATACACATGTGCTTATTCATTGGGTATTTACTGTAATACCCTCCTTTAACCTATATGAATTGACTCAAACACCCTTTGTTAGGCCACATGTGACGCACTAATTGGTAATGGAGTGGTACATATGTGTCCATTTAGATTGGAGATGATTCAAAATCTCATATATTATATCACTCATTTTTTTTTTTTGGTGGTGTTCATGCGTGTCCATACTACATGGGTACAAATTCTAAACTTATCTACAACTCCTGGCATTAGACTAAGGGGATGGGCTCACTCTGCTATCTAGTCAATTACCTAAAGATGGACTAGACAATTTTAGAGAAGAAATGTTATTCCTCAATGGGTTATTTTTGCCTTTAAACTAATGACTTTTAAAACCATAATTTCAAGACATTGTTTAATTAATGATAAAAATAAAAATATACATCATTTATAAAAATAAAACACTTATAACATGTATAAAACAAAAACATATGAGAGATAACAGGATTTTGGCACTAACAAGGTAGTCTACCTTGTTTGATTCCTCTAACATGAAAGGATATAAACATCATGCAAATTAAATAAGGAAATATAATAAGAAATTTTTTCATTAATTTCTTTATACTATACCAATGATTATAGTTTCTCCCGTCTAAGATTCCTATTTGCATCTCTATTTACCATACTTACGTATAATTTCATTCCTCCCCCAAACAAGTCACATGGAGTCTCTTAATTGTGTTGATCACACTCATGCCGCTAGATAAAGGTTGTGCAACATGTTAAAATTAATTACATCAATTTCATAATAAAATAAGTAAAAGGGAAAAGTAGGAAGTGCCTCGAGTATTACAACCAGGATTGTGGACTCTATTCAAGGACAGTGGAATTGAAAATTGTCTTGAGATTGGATAGAATAAACGAGAGGTTTATAGCTAGGGTTTAGACCTTGTGCAGAAACCTTTGGATTGGAATATCTATTATCTTGAGATTATGATATTTTGTTATCATGTATTATCGATATTTATTGTATTTTGAAACCTAATAACAAAAGATAATACAACAGTTCAAGATTATATTCCATCATGTCCTATTTATAGACCATATATCATCTATATTAAAAGCCTTTCTTATACAACTGAAATAACTATAAATTCTAGTTAAACGAATGACAAGTTTTGTTGGGCAACCTATTCGACCCATTGGCATCTAAGGTCAGGAGGGTTAAAAACTATTCTTAAATTTTCAATGAAGCGTTTAAAACTAATCTTTCACATATTGGATAGAGATGTAAATAGGCATCCTTGAAGGGAGACACTGTAAGTTACATGCATAGCTTAGGCAATATCATTATATATTAAAATGACTATCATTTGGACTTCATAAGAAGGAATAACACCAACTCTTATAAATTTACAAGACCAAGGTATTGGCCCTATATTATCAGTTTAAGAATTGTGTTCTTAGTGTCTTACATAATAATGCAGCACAAATAACCTTTATTTAGTCATCCATGCTTTTGCGGTTTGTAGGTACATGTTTGCCCTCATACGCGGGGGCTGTGTGACCCCTTCAAGATTCGCATTTTTGTATTCCTCCATTTGGTATGTCACCACGGTCACATTCCATTAAATATCTGTCTCTTTGTCTACTATGTTTGGTGAATATGAACAAGTCCTGAATTTGACTTCTTCACTTACGTGCCTCCTTGATCACCTAGAAGGTTGGGAATCTGGGACCACGAGGCATGACTAGCGATGGTGTGATAGAGACTTGCATATTGGTGTTAGCAGAACCCATCATTTTCCCAAGCCAAAACCAATTTTGATCTCCCTTAATTATCTCCTGTTAAAAATTATAGAGCTATGGATAAAATGACCACTAAAAGAACATAGGTTGTTGGTGATGTTAGTTTATAAAAATTAATGGAACTCAATGGGAAACAGCTATCTTCCAAACAAGTTGTTTTCATGTAATGTAAATAATTCTCAATATCTAATCATTTCTTTGTTCTTTATTTATATATTATTAAAATTGTTTTTATTATGAGAAAAAGTTTTTAAAGTGGGTTATCCTTATCCAGATCTTTTTGCTAAGTGACTTCTTCCATTTTAATTATGTGAAAGGAGGATGATGTGGTTGATTCGGATTGGCAATCAGATACTTGATCCTTTGGATTGGTCATGTGTTCAGTTCTGCATCTCCATTGGATGCGTTGTGTTCTCCGCCTTTTTATTGGAATTTTCTCTTGTGAAACCAATCCTAAAGGTTTTAACTTTTAATTAAAAGTTTTATTCTACTGCATGAGGAAGGACTGTTAAGCTGAAATTTACCAAACGAGAAGCTCTTTAGGCAGCCAACCAAACTGCTTTATGAAATGCTATTGATACATCTAGATCTTTTTGATAGGTAAATCATTTTTTAATTATTATTATTAAAATGGTGTTTGGTTGATGTTGACGGAAAAAACCCTAGACCGGATCCTCTCCTACCACTTATGACCTGCTAAGGTCCGATCCTTTGCGGGAAAACACACTTCCAAACATGGACCACTGAAGAGAAACTTTAAGGGAGTCACCATATGTCACTCAGACCCTGGTTTTATCATCTAGGTGGTCCCAACTCCCTACCATTGTTTTAAGCATGTGTGCTCCCGGAAAGTTTTGAATCATCTCTAGTCTTAATGGATAGATATGCACCCCCCCAAAAAAATGATGACAGGCGGAGAGGGGCGTTAGATAAGAGGAGCTGATACAATCCACCCTCCCAATCATTAAGTAACACATGATACCTAGCAAAGGTGTTCATGCCAATACATATTGGATAAAGGTGTGTATTACAGTAAATATACAATAAATAAGTACTTGTGTGTTTATTGATATACCCTTTATCACATTCCTTTCGATAAACTTTAATTACAACAACTTATGACTTTAAGTGCTCCAGAAGTCGTAGCTATCTATATTTTTGTGTTTAGTTTGAAAATTAAAAAGTTATTTATACATAAGTTATATGTAAGGAAGAGAGTGGATAATCAACTTATTTTTTAGTTGGGATCCAGTAACTTACTAGATAAGTTGAGCCATTGATTAATTTATGTAGGAATTTTGATGGACCAAATCTTATAAATATAAATAACTTATAACTATGAGATTATCAGCAGACTGACTCCTCGGGATTTGGTGCACCCCCCTAATATGCCCTGCACATGCAAGGGGGACACATCAGGTTGAAAAGTAAATCACTTCTCGAGATGACATGTGCCTCTTGCATGGGAAGGGCATATTAGGGGTGCACCAAATCCCAGCCGGGAATTGAGTGGTTCTACTGAATACTTCAAATTTGATGCGAACCCTAAACTCAGACTGACATCAAGGGCCAACACATCAGCCCTTAAAAAGTGATTTATACTTTTAGTGGGATGCTTTTCACTTTTCGATGCTGATTTGTTGGCGTCTGGTGCCAAACTGACCTAAGGGGATCGTATAATCGTAGCAAATCCTTTGGATATACTGAAAAGATAAAGATATAACTAAAAATAAAAAAAATAAATTATAGATGCTTTTTCTCTTTTCGTGATTGATTTTTTAGAGAACTTTAGTTAATGTGCTGAGGATAAGGTAATGTCATAGAGATCGGCCCTCCCTAGTTCTAGTGGTTCCAAGGTTCTCGAATGAATGTAGTGGTTAGAGTGGACCGTAAGAACTAAGAAGGGGTCTGTCTCCATAACATTTTCCAAGTGCATGTGCTAAAAGAAAAATAATTTTATGGCGTGCTAAGGAGCCTTGACCAAATGGACGTTATAGCATATAGCTTGCTTGCACCAAAAATCAGCATGGCTGGGGGCGACCATAATTTGCGTACTTCTTTTTTGTTTTGTAGTGTAAAGAATTTAACAAACAGTCAATCTCATATACGCAAGTTGTTCACATGCATCAAAATTGACAAATACGCTAGGCCCATGTCTAAGGCATGCTTACCAGTGTCGGTGGGGATATTGTTTAGAAAAGTGTTATCTGTTATGCTTTTTGTACTTTGTTGAACTGCTGCTACCCCCAACTATTCAAGAAAGACGTAACAAACACAACCACTGAGTGATTGCCGAGCATCCCGTATAAAATCCTTAATATGTCAAATGAAGATAAAATAAATTAAGGAGTAAAAAGAATACAACCCGGAGCATACCTACCCACCGGCTTCTTTGTTTTTCACTCTATTTTTTTAGCTTAGAATTGGCTTAAGTCAAAACTTAACGAATATTTCAAACCAATCTGGATTGATCCCTTCACGAACTCAATGCAACCTGTGGTGCTCTACAAAAGGACCCACCAAACCACCCACCCCAATCTTTACACCGTTAAGGCGGTTGACAAATGTTGACCCAGTTCTATTTTGAAGTTGAGACCTGTGGGTCACACCCTTTCTTTTATCATCTTATTAGAATTTTTTTGAAGGATGAGAAAGAGGTGGGCCTCCCCAGTTTGGACTTTAAAATAGGACAATTTCATTGATCCATCTAGACATCAGGTTGGTTGGAGTAGAGTATCTCCTATCTCAGATTGCAATCAAGTCAGCCCAATGTAGGGGTGTCAATGAGCCCGAGCTTTCACATGAAGGCCAAGCTCAAGTTTGGTTCATGCTTGCCTCAGGCTCTTGGTTGGTTTGTCAGAAAAAGAAAAAGAAAAAGTAAAACAGGTCCAACATCTTAATAGTCTAAGTAATAACCTAATTTGTCTTATTTGAATATTTATATTATAACAATATTTAAAATTATTAACCAAACCAATATCTTTAAGGACCTAGCCGAACCAAGCTAGCTCGATTCATTGACAGCCCTAGTGTTATCCTATGTGATGATATAGCCGTCTATTTTATTTTAATTATTTTTGATGAAAGATGATCCTAGCCAATTAAAATAACTGATTTTAGCCAAAAAAGATTCATATAGTTTAGCTAAAGTAATATAAGTATTGTTGTGGTATTGACTATTGAAAACTACTACTAATAAAAAGTTGGAAGTCATTAATAAGGGGGATAGTTGTGAATGACTGAATGTCATGTTTTTTTCTATCAAACACTAATAAAGTCTTTTCCTTTGTTTCTTCAAATTAAGAAGGAAACGGTTGGCCGACCTTGGTGTTGTTAATCCCACGAAAGGGATTGTGGTGGTCCCCAGCCACCACCAGGCAACGGTTGCAATTGCATCACGTGGAGTTACTGTGGTGTGGGAAGGAGAATGGCCCACTTATAACGACAAGAACAGAAACCTCGTGAACGGAGGAGCGGGTCCAACGGAACCAAAATTCACTCCAGTTCACTACATAAAAAACAGTTGCAATATTACTGTTTTGAGTTGTTGTATTACATTATTACCCCCCAATATGGCAGGTTAGATGGTTACACTTTATCTGTAATTTTATACGTCCTCGTCATCAGCATATTTCTTTTTACCACCCCCCAGAAAAACCATCGTTATTTAATGAAAAAAAATAAAGCATTTTTTTAGCTTACATTTTTTTCTTCTTAGCTCCCCCAGTAAATTAATGATCAGCTGTAGCTGTAGCTACTATATATATAGCACAGTAAAAAAGCATGGGTATTTTATCTTTTAACATGGCTTCTTTTGTCTTTTAACATGGAGTCTTTGTTTTTTGTATTTTTTTATCTTGTTACATAAAGATACACAGCAAAATTTGCTGGTGCTGATCATTTTGGCTTCCCGGTAACGCGTTTTTACTTTCCTTCCTTCTTTTCAATACCCGATTAAGATTTTTTTGATAAAAAATAAAAATAAAAATGAAAAGGAAAAAAATTAAATATCCGAAATAAAGTTACAAAACTTCTCTGTTTGGGAGTGGTGAGAGGGAGTGAGAGAAAGAGAGAGGGTTTTCGAGTTTCAAATCAGAGAGCGAAATCCTCTCACCGGTTATCAATTTGTATCAGAAAACCTTCTCTCTTCTCGTTTCCAAAAAACCCCCTATTTTCTTCTGTTTGTTTCAAATTCTCGAAAAGAATTGCTCTGATTCTCTGATTTTGCTCTCGATCTGGACTCAGAAGCTGCATTTCTTGGGTTTTATATCTTTTAATTTTTATTCACTGGAATTTCGGAACTTATAGATTCTGCATTTCATACGAACGAAGGCATCGAAACCTGTAAGTTTCTCTATCTCCAGAGATCTGTGTCGTTTTTTTTTTTTTTTCTTTTTCCAATTCTGTTTTTGCTTGTTCTTGATTTATATCGCACCGGTTTGATCCTGCGATCGTGAAGAAAACAAATAGAAAAGACGCAATTGCTCTTGGTTGCTTGATCCGCTTCGGTCCAATGACGGTGGAGGCGGACGAACGTGCTGGAGTTTTTCAGGTTTCTAAGGTTGAATTTGAGGAACATACCACTTTGAATTTGAGTTCTAGCGAAGATAACGGGACGGGCGGCGGCGACTCCAATGGAATCGTGCATGAAGGCGCACAGGAGATTGATGGAGATGCCAAGGACGACGGTTCTTATGTTTATGTCAATGAACCAGATGCGGTCTCGGAAGACTTCGGAGAAAAGACTCGAGATACAGAGTCTGTTGTGGATCAGATGGGAATTGTCGAGGAAGAGGCCGTCGTTCAGGAAAAATCCGTTTCTGAATTGAATATCGGTTGCCCGAGTGGGGAGAAACCGGTCGAAGTTGAGAAGAGAGACATCGATGAGTCTTGCCCACAGAATGGTTGCATTGCCGAGGAGGATTTAGTTTTCTCTTCAGCCATGGATATCACTGTAGAGGGTTCAAAATTCGAACCTATTGGAGATGAAATAGCCAACAATGATACGGTTGAGGAGCAAAATAATATGGTTTCAGATACGGAGGTACAATGCAATCATGAATCTCAAATCACGACTATGGAGGATGTTGAATCCATATTGCATCAGCTTGATTGCAAAGAGAAGGTTGTGGATCAAACTGAGTTAGAGTCTTCGGCAGTGGTAGAATCTTCTGCTGAGTTAGAAGAAAACCAGGAATCTCTAAGCACGACTATGGAGGATGTTGAATCTATATTGCATCAGCTTGATCACGGGGAGAAGGTGGTGGAGCAAACTGAGTTAGAATCTTTGGCATTGGTAGAGTCTTCTGTGGAGTTAGAAGAAAACCAGGAATCTCTAAGCACGACTATGGAGAATGTTGAATCCATATTGCATCAGCATGATCGTGAAGAGAAGGTGGTGGAGCGAACTGAGTTAGAGTCTTTGGCAGTGGTAGAATCTTCTGTGGAGTTAGAAGAAAACCAGGAATCTCTAAGCACGACTGTGGAGGATGATGAATCCATATTACATCAGCTTGATTGCGAAGAGAAGGTGGTGGAGCAAACTGAGTTAGAGTCTTTGGCAGTGGTAGAATCTTCTGCAGAGTTAGAAGGAAACCAGGAATCTCAAATTGCGGTTAGGAAGGGAGTTGAATATGAATTGCAACAGCTTGATAATGAGGAGAAGGCCGAGGAGGTTGGCAATGGAGAGAAAAATGAGGAGCAAAGTGAGTTAGATTCAGCTACAGAGGTAAAAGAAGATCAGGAATCTCAAATTATGGTTAGAGAAGCTGTTGAATCTGAATTGCATCAGCTTCACAATCTGGAGGAGAAAGTTGAAGAGCTAACTAAATTAGAGTCTTCTACAGAAGTAGAAGAAAACCAAGAATCTCAAGTTACAGATACGAAGCTTGTTGAGTTTGAGTCTGATCAGCTTGATAATGGAGAGGAGAGGGAAACAAAAATAACTGATGAGATTCCTATAGAGGATTCCTCAGGGGGCCTCATGGAAGATCAGGTGCCAAGGTCGGAAGCAGCTATCTGTCCTGTAAATATACATTTAGAGACTGAAGCTGTAAATGGCTCTGATGAAAGTGGAGAAAGTTTGCCCACTTGTATTGCTGAACACATTGTTACAGAAACCGAAGTTATTAATGACTCAGATGAAGGCCATGAAAACATGCCGACATGTCCTACTGTTGACATTAAATTGGAATATACAAATGCAGATGGGTCTGCTAAAAATCATGAAAGCTTCCCTTGTCTGGCTGATGACATGAAATCAGAAACTGAAGTTGAAAATATTACTGACAAACTTGGTGAAAGCTTGCCTGCCGGTTCTGGTGATGACATGGGCTCTGAAACTGAAGTAAGAAATCCCTCTGTTGAAATCAGTGAAAGCTTTCCTGTGGATGGTATCAACATGGAAACCAAAGTTGAGAATGGCTCTGTTGCAGGAGTTGATAGCATTCCTACGTTCTGTGCTGATGTTGGGAAATCAGAAATTGAGATTGGCAATGGTTCCTTTGAAGGGGATAATTCGATACCTACATGTTCTGTTGAGGATGTCGAGATAGAATCTGAAGTTATGATTGGTTCTGTTGAAAGTGCCAGGAGCTTGCCTACTAGCCATGTCAATGATGTTGATATAGAACCTGAAGTTATGAACAGTTCTGTTGAAAGTGACATTAGCTTGCCTACTTGTCCTGCTGCTGATGTAGAACTAGAATCTGAAGTTGGACACAGATCCGGTGCAAGTGACCAGAACAAGCCTTGTGCTGATGCTGAGGTTCAAAATAGCTCTGTTGAAAACATTGAAACTGCACCTCGCTGTGTCAACGATGTCCTAAACGTTGAGAATGGAGGAAGAGAGTCTGCTAGGGCAGATAGTGACGATAAACCAATCTGTCAAGAAGCAGAGTACATTGAAGGGATTCAAGGGGATAGCAGCCCACAATCTTCCCCAGTGGGTTCAACTGCTGATTGTCTGGATGAACAGAAGGTTGATACAGAGGTGGATAAAAAGCCCTTCTATTTCTTGATTAGAAGTCCAAGATATGTTGACAATAAGCTTAGAGAACAGATTCGACTTGCTCAGCTACAAGTTGAGGAGAGGACTCAAAGCAGGGATGCAATAAGATCAACAATCCAGATGAAAAGGGTAAACAATTCTTTCAAAGACAAAAGTGTGTGTGTTTGAATAAGATTGTTTTTATTTAATTATTCCTTTGAACAGGCTACTTGTAACGAGTATCGGGACAAATTTGAAGCCACTAGATCAGAAGAAAGAGCTGCTCGTGATGCACTTAATGCCAAACGCCAGGAAATGGATTCTGTTCAATCAGCAATTTCCATCGAGGACATTGATGACAGGGTAAGAATTCACTTCATCTGATAACTTTTTCATATTTGTCTTTTAACATCATAGATGTGTTTTATTCACTTTTCTTTTTATGACCTTAACACAGATACATAACATGGAACATATGATAGAACATGAAACCATGCCTTTGAAAGAAGAAAAACAGCTCATACGTGAAATCAAGCATTTGAAGCATCTTCGTGAGCAACTTTCTTCTAATGTGGGTAGACAGGATGATTTTCAGCAGGTGTCAGATCAAAGAGACAGTATTGAAGAGCGTTTTAAGGTATTAATAGTTTAATACATGATTGTAATTCTCTCTCATAAAAAGAAAAAGAAAAAGAAAAAGAAAAGGTTGTAATCATCATTCTTAGATTGTATAATGTGATTTTTGTGGCCCTGATCTGGTTTTCCTATGTTGATAGCTTCTGAAACAAGAATTGGATTCCCTAAGAAAAGAAGTTTCTCAAACTGAAGGGATCACTAAGGCTGCAAAGGAAAAGTATTTTGATGAAAATGAAAAGTTAAGAAGATTGCAAGCGCAGTTTAAAGCTGCTGATGATCTTCGTCAAGAAGCATACACACAATTGCAGAGTCTCAAGAAAGAATTGTATGAGAAGGTACGTGTAATCATTTTATTTGGTGAGTTACTCTGTTTTCTTTTTTGGTAAATAAACTAGGGGTTAAATTAACCAAAAGGAGGACCCAAAGCCTTCCCATAGAGATGACCAGTATTGGTCAAAGAAACAAAATTACTAGCCCTTGTCTAGTTTATGTGCCTTGATGTAGTGGATTTCTGTGTTTAGGTTGTGGAAATGCTTGAGATGTAATCCTCTTTCCTACAAATAATATATTATTAAGTGAATACTAGAACTATTACATTGGGTATTTACAAGTATACCACTCATGTACAGTGTACCTAAATACCCTTACATTTTGTACCAAAATACAGCCCACATTCACCAACACTCCCCCTCAAGCTGATATGTAAATGTTGTGCATACCAAACTTGCCAATAATCCTTCTAAAACTAGGTATGCACAATCTTTTTGTAAACACATCGGTTAACTGATCTTCAGTCTTCATAAAGGGAATGAAGATTTGCTTGGTTTGCAACTTCTTCTTGATGAAGTGTTGATTTACCTCAACATGTTTCGTTTTATTATGCTGAACGAGATCGTAAGCAATGTTAATACAACTTTACTGTCACAATATAATCTCATTGACACAGGACAACCTAGGGATGTTGTTTACCTGCGGATTATGGGCCTACAAAGTGTTTCAAGGAGGTTGGTACCACTAGGAGAATTCAAATTAAGAAAAAACAAATTTAGACAACAGCTAAGAACAACCAAAACTCCCAAAAAACCTATTCAATGAGGCTGAAATTTAATAGGAGAATAACTTTATACTCCCAGAATAATTCCGCGTAAATTCAAGTAAAACAGATTAGAGTATTTATATCTAAGTACTAAGAAGCGCAAGAAAAGAAGAGAATAGAGAAGACAAAACCTGGTTTGTAGCTTCTCACCACAAGAACCAAGGAGGTGTTGGCCTCTCACCGTGCATAAACTCGAGAAATCTCTTTAAAGAAACTAATCTTTGCTTAAAGAGGAAGAAGACAACAATCGTATTCTCCAAGAACAATTCTTTATTATTCATTCATTGATTCAATTTGTTGGCCAATTGCCTCTTAAATAGATTACAATTTAAGCTTTAAAAAAAAACTTCTAAAAAAAACTAAATCCCCTTTTACAAATAATTCCTAAAAAATATTGCATTCTAAATTTAAAAGATTCTTAAATTTAGAAGACCGAATCTCCTAAATCTTGACAGCTTGAGAAGATCTTACAGGATTATTCTCTAAGGTTGTTATAGAGCTATCATGGGGGTCCACTTTATTGACTAAAATCTACTTCTAAAACTACTCCTAAAGAGTTGTCATCCAGCCTTTCATGGGACCCCCAAATTGATTTTTTAGACTCTTAAATTCTGCGGATTTTTTCTAGCTATCAACCACTACAAATTTACCAAAAAAACTCTTGGCATTGAGCCTTATTACAAGCTACCATTGCCATTACATGTGGGCCCCATTTGATCTTCCATGTCCGCATCATAGTTGAATCCCAGCTCTCTTAGAAAGCCATCTATCAACAACATCTCATAAATCTCATGTGCCATGCTCGAAACTCTGCCTTTGCACTTGGCCAGGCTACAACTGACTGTTTCTTGTTTTGCCAAGAGACAAGGGATGCGTTTGGTTCAGATTCTCATAATCGATTTTGCATAATCAGTGGCCGATTGTCATCATAATCAGAAACGGACCATGGATCAATTCTATGATTTTTTTTAAGCAGATCGCAGAATCAATGATAAACGATTCTCTCCATTTGCGGCTCTTTCGACGGAACGAACCAAGGAACCATTTCAAGCTCATTGCGTTGGGGCAAAGATTCAATGTTGTCTACATTAGGGTTTCACAAGTACGCTCCTCTTTCTCCCTCTCTCTATCTCACTTGTCTCCCCTCTCTCTCTCTCTCTCTCCCTCGTCCCTTGTCTCAGCTCTTTCTCTTTGCTGCCCTCTCTCGTCACTTCTCTCTCTTCACTGCTCTCTCTCTCATTGCTTCCCTCTCTACACTGCCCTCTCTCGTTGCTTCTCTCTCTATGCTGCCCTCTCTCTCAATCACTTTTGTTGCCATTTTCTCTCTCTCTCTCTCTCTCTCTCTCTCTCTTTTTGTACATGGGACAAAATTTCTACTGTAAATCTCTATTGTAGCATTCTGTTTTATTTCTCCCTACCAGCTTTGTCTCTACTGTTTTCTCATGGCAGTGGCTTGATACTGTCCTCTCCCTCATCAAAAAAATGTATTGAACATATCCATCTGGAGAATGATGTTATTTGATTTGATAATAGAGAAATACCCCATTTTGCCAATATTGAGATTTCGTTCTCTCTCCACTTCCATTCACTGAAGTACAAAATAAATCCTTTTATTCCATTTTGGAAACCTTACAAGCACAATGAGAAGAACATAAACTGATAAACAATTATTTAATTTAAAGGCATTTGTCAAGTAAAGAGAAGTCAAAATTTGATAATTTATCTTGCAGTGGTATACCAACCAGCAATCAAAGAAACCCATCTTTTTGGCAAAGTAACAGTACACATACATCAGCTTACTCCAAAAATAACTTATGGACCTCCAGAAATTTTCTTCTTTTCTCTTTGGTGAGCAAGATGCAATAAAGAATACTGAAGCCTAGAACAAGAATTCTAAAAGAGTTCTTGAATTCACCCAGAAAATAGGAGTTTCAACTATCTTGGAACTGTGCTGGTTATAAAGCTGTGAAGTTCCTTAGGATACAACCAAAGTGTGCACAAAGGCCACCTGCTAGAAAGACCAGTTAAAATTGATGAATTCAGGCAGCACTTAGAACATCCCTTAAAAAAAGTGATCTGGGCTCTGCTTCAAAGTACCAGAAAGTAGAAACATAATCTCCATAACGTACCTAATATTGTTCAATTGCTCTTCTGTAGAAGGTGGTCTCCATTTACGATCTAGACTTACTCTTTCCCATGCTTATGAGTATATAGCTGATCATCAATAAGGTTCAACAACTCTTGCAAGCCAATTCCCATAATAGCAGATGTTTCCACACTTTTAAGACCTCGAGATTCAGAGTCTGGATTTTGGGTTTGTTGATGTTGATATATCTTTTATATTTGTTGTAGAAACTAGCATGTGCCCAGTTAAATAGTTATATGAACATTTATATATGTTTTTTTTGTTAAATGAGTTTTTTCATCTTATTGTAGTTAAATAATCGTTTCTTAACATTGTTGAACCAAACAGGATTCTGATTATGGATTCTGTAATCAGCTTACAGAATATCAATAAGTCTATGGCCCTCATCTGCATGTAAGCGATGGTTAGACTCAATGGGAGTGTGAAGCAGGATAATCAACCAAGACAAGGGTTGATGTCTGCTGAATTTTTTTAAAGGGGTGATAGGCTCTCAGGAAGACTAGAATATGGGTAAAACAGTAGGTACTGTTAATGGGCAGAAAAGTGTAAGAATTAATGGGTCACAAAGGTCTTGAAACAGAGGCTGTTTTAGGGAAGAAAAGGTTGCTGTTTGGGATCTAGTTGTGGGACAGAATTAGGGTTGTAAACATGGGACACGTCGGGTAGGTTTTAGGTTAATAGAAGAAGGAAAAAGTGGCTGATGGGGGAACTGATTAGACTCAAACAGTGGCCTGTTTTAAGGGGTAACAGATACCGTTATTGTGGGACAGAAAAAGGCTGGTTTGTGGGGGTGGTCATAAGGAAGGTTTGGGACATAAAGTTGGTTAAGAAGGTCCAAACAGACGTATGTTTTGGGACAGATTAGGTGAGAGAAATAGGGGACTGTGGTAGATTTGGGACTGATACAAAAATACAAAGAGATAATTGAGAATAAAGAAAAAGAAAGTAGAGAAGGAGATTAGAAACAAGAGATTGTGGGAGTAGAAAGAATGAGCAAGAAGGATGATACTTACTCATGTAGAAGGAAGAGGACATGGGAAGAGCGAGAAGAGGTAGGTAGATCCACGATCTCTGCCCAAGATAGAAGAGAGAGAAGTATTGGATCGCAATCCACATTCACACTTTTTTCATTAAATCATTGGCCTTTAAATAAGCTTATAAATCTGTAAATAAAAGACTTCTATTCCTAATAAAACTCCCTAGAATCTAGGACTCTTTGACTTAGCAAACTTTCCTAAGAAAAGACTTCTAAAAGAATTATAACTCTTAAGAGAAAGAATCCTAACTAATAAGACTCTTTAAATAGAAAAAGACTCCTAAACTTTAAAACCACTAGGGGCTGTTGACTTCTCCTAATGGGCCCCACTTTTGATTGTTAAAAGAGTTCTAAAAAAGGTGTTGTATGACTAGCACTTATTACACTTTTAAATATTTAAAAAAAACACCTAAAACTATCATAAATTTCAACTAAACCCTTGGCTCATAAAGCCTTTATTACATGATAATCCCTAACCCAAAAAATAAAAATCCAAAATTACATTAAGTTAAATCATGCTCTCTTATGAGGAGGTACGCACATCAATCTCTTCACATTGGCTGCATTAGAGTGACACAAGGTCAACACTTTAACATTCATGAGTCTTGAAGGAGACCTAATATATATTTGCATTGAGATAGGAAGAGACCATCTTTGGATTTAGCAACTTCAATCCCAAAGAAGTATTTGAGAGGCTCCAATTCCTTGATTTCGAACTCCTTGTCAAGAAAACCTTTTAAGTGATTGATCTCATAGTAATCATCTCCTGTAACCACGATATTATCAATATGAACAATAAGGGCTTAAATTTCCCTTGCTGATGCTTCACAAAAAGAGTGTAGTCTGCTTGGCATTACTTGTAGCCATGCTTGAGTATAGCACCTTGAAACCTCTCAAACCAAGCTCGGAGAAATTGTTTGAAGCTATAGAACACCTTCTTTAGGTGACATACCTTCCCTTTGCCCGTGGATAGCTGGAAATAAGGAGGTAGTCTCATATATACTTATTTTTCAAGGTCTCCATGAAAGAACGCATTCTTAACATCAAGTTGAAATAATAGCCATCCTTAATTAGCAGCAACTGAGATCAAGATCTCGACATAACCCATCTTTGTTGCCATGAGTCCGAGTGTATCCCCTGGCTAGTAACTTAGCTTTATATCATTCAATAGTGCCATTCGGTTAGATCTTCACTAAGAATACCCATCTTCACCCCACTGTCTCCGTCTCTCTTGGAAGATCTACAACATCACAAGTCTTGTTCTTTTCAAGTGCCTGCATTTCCTCCTCCATTGCCTTTTTCCATTGAGGTTGGGACAGAGCTTGAGGGACATTGCATGTGATAGAAATATAGGACAAAGAGGTAGAAAAGACCTTAAATTAAGTAGACAAAGAGTCATAACACACATAGTTAGCAATAGGATGTTGAATACGAGCACGGGTATCATTTCTAATAGCAATAGGCAAATGAGAATCATTAGGAGGAATAGAGTGAACAATACTTGAAGAGGTGGCGACTTGTTGGAGAGGTACATGAGAGCTAGGAGTAACTTTCTGTCTCTTTCTAACAAATACATGGATAAATTTTATTACCCATCCTTTCTTTTAAGTGGGTTGTCTCCTTTGAAACAATGTTTTGCTCCCCCTTGCTATGACATCCATCAATATCAAAGAAATATAGATGAATAAAGAGAGAAATGACAACCTCATCTTCACATATACCAGGTTTCTCCCTCTAAAGATGAGAATAGTTAGGAGAGAAGAATGAAACAGTTTCATGAAAGGTGATGTCCATGGAAACAATCCGTTTTTGATAGAGGGATAATAATACTTATATCTCTTCTGATTTGGAGCAATCCCATTCTGTTCATGAGTCTTTGGAGATGTGGTTTGATGAAGGATGCCATGCTGTGACAGATAAGAGGAAAAACTAGTAGGCATATATTCACCTCAATTATTGGAACAGAGAATAGAAATCTAGTCAAATTGAGTATCAATCATCTTATGAAATAGTTGAAAAGTAGAAAACACCTCATGTTTAGCATGCAATAAATAAACCTAAGTAGTATGAGTAAAATCATTTACTAATGTAACAAAATAATGGTAACCAAATAAAGAAGTAACTGGGCTTCACACATCAAAATGAACAATAGAAAAATGAGAGGTACTCTTACTCATACTCATAGGGTAAGATCTGCAATATTTTGTGAACTCGCAAGTTTCACAATGAAAAGAAGACAGAAACAAAACTACATAAATTGGAAAATAGTTTATGTAAAGTAGGAGGGGTGGCCAAGCTTAAATTGTCATTACATAAGTTGAGATAAAAAGGATAAAGAAGATGTCTGTTGCACCAGGGAGAAAGGATTAGAGGTCACATCAAGAAAGTACAGTCCTTACTCATGGCCTCTAACAATAGTTTGCTTCATCACCAAGTCTTGAATAACACAATAAGAAGCAAAGAAAGTGATGCTGCATTTCAAAGCCTTAGTGAGATGACTAATAGAAACAAGGTTAAGCTGAAATTTAGGAACATAGAAAAATAAATAAGAACTAACAATAATAGATCCACTGCCAACAATAGAAGACACGAAACCATTGGCAATGCAAACTATGTCTTGCCCATGACTAATAGTATAGTTGGAGAAAAGGGAAGATGTACTAGTCATATGGTGAGAGACACCCGAATCAATAATCTAGGAGGTACTAGAGGTGGGAGAGGAAGCACTGAGAGAGAAGTCCGTTATACCTACAACCACAATAGAGGATGTAGAGGCACCGTTAGAGGAAGGATCCGTCTGAGCCATAGACCGAATAAGAGAGGTCATCTCCTCGCGAATAGAGACTAGCACTTTACTAGAAACTATGGGGCACTCAAGTAGTGTAGAAGGAGTGGCAGGAGGAGCAACATAGGCAGTCGAACGGCCACCAACAAAAGAATGAGATGTGTTACCACGAACTCCAAAATAAGAACCCTGTTGGAGAGGACGAGAAGTGGTCTTCTAAGGATGATGTGAAGGTCCCAATGGGTGGCCTGAGTGTGACGGACACGATTGCAATGATCATAGCAGAACAGTTATGATCATCAGATATAGAACCCTTTCGGCCAACTCCTCTACCACCACGAGAACTTGAGCTGCCCCTACCACCATGCCGAGAAGCAGAAACCAAAGCAGAACGCTCAAACCACAGGATGTGGGAGCATTGCATGACGAAGACATTCTACTTCCTAGTGGAGGAAGGAATAAACCTCAGATAAGGGTGGAACACACGGCTGACTCCGAAGATGTGCACAAACTTGCTCATACTTTGGATTCAGACCAGCTAGGAGTTCTAACATACGATGCTCCTCCAGATAATGATGGAAAGAAGCAACATCAGTAGGATCAATGATAAAACAAGTGTGATATAAGTCAATCTCCTCCCAAAGACTAAGCATGACATTGTAATATGCCGAGATTGATTGCTTCCCCTATCGCAACTGCCAAAGCTATTGGCGGAGTTCATAAACAAGATCAATATGGCCTTCCTTAGAGTAGGTACGAACAAGAGAGTCTTAAATGTACTTAGCTGATGAGAGAAACAGACACATCTTACTAATAGACGACTTAATCGAATGAATCAACCACGACATAACAAGGAATCTTCAGTCTCCCAGCTTGCATAGGCAGGGTCCTTACGCTTTTAGTTTTCCTTGTAATATATCCTTACTTTCCACAACCCCGAATGGTGAGCTTTGCAGATTGAGACCAAGTGAGGAAGTTGGTACCTTCTAACTTAACAGTTGTAATGGAAGCACTATATGTCTCAATGGGGCTGTTCCCAGAAACATCACTAATAGCCCGAGTGGAGGAGGATTCACTGACATCCGACATGATATTCCGGCACAATTTTTTTTTTCTTTTTTTACGATAAGTGAAATATTCCGGCACAAATGCACAACACCATGGCAGAAATAAAACCACAAATAACATGACACACACTAAACAGCCGAAGAGAATACCCACTAGCAAAGCTACAATCACACATAAACGAAGCACGAACACACAACACCAAACAATAGCTCAAACATACACAACACCAACACCAAGCAACTAAACAATAGCCCATGAATTACATAAAACAGGCCAATAGAGCAAGAACAGACCACATTGGCATATCTCACAGCTGGTACCAGTAGATGACACAGAAACTAGAAGTCACAAGGGATGGCGATAACTGAGAGGCATTAGAAACCCTAGGAATAACATCCATAGAGAACGAGAGGCCTTGTCACACTCCCAAATAGAGAGGGAAAACAACCATAGAGGCCACCATACAGGCTGAAAGAAGAAACCACCACAACAGGCCTCAGTAGAGGAGGTTGATGAACAGAAGAAAATAAAGCAAAACAGGGGTTGGTGGCAAACATGGGAGAGAAGAAATCTCACCAAAACTTCGATACGTATTCAAATCAATCCAAACCACTTCCAAAAGATCACACATATATAGAAGAACTAAAACAAACAAGATTGAGCAGCAAAAACTTCACAAAATTATAGATCAAAACAAGGATTTCAAATCTGAGAAAAATCTCAAAAAAATGCACAAAAATATCATATCCTTTCAAATCATACATAGATTAGCACCATAAATCACAAAAATAAGATTTTCCAAGATCATGAGAACTCAACACTGACCTACCAGGTCCGTATGGATGATGATGTCATCCATATGACCTGTTGACGTCAGCAGCAGAGATGCAGTCACTGGAGATGTGCTCCTTAGCCCTGGAATTTGATGTAGCTTCTGATACCAAGTGGATTTCTGTGCTTTGCTTGTGGAAATGCTTTAGGTATTGAAGTAAGAAGTGGGGAAGGAGGAGGGAAAAACATATGGAGAGATGTAATACTCTCTCCTACGAATGCTATATTATTAAGTGAATACTTGAGCTATTACATTGTGTATTTGCAAGCATACCACTCATGTACAATACACCTAATCACCCTTACATTTTGTAGCCACATGTAGCCCATATTCTCTAACCACGTGAGAGAACAACACCTGCTCAAGAGATTTAGAAACACAAATATGGTCCAGCAGAATATGTTTGATCTTCCAAGGCCACTTTCTAGAAATATGGTTCAAAACATTTATGATATCAATGTGTCACTCTAAGATTAGCTTCCGAGCTCTTAAAGATTCACCTAACTTAAGGCCTAAAAGAACTGCATGAGCTTCATAGATAAGAGAATCAGCGAGCATGCATTGATTTGATGCTGCAGCCACCAGGTCCATAACTGTTCTTGCTATTGTTCCAAATTCAATGCAATGGGCTCTTTTGAAGAAACAGTGGCATCCACATTTAATTTTCATCCATTCATGATCCAGGGGCCACCTAGGAGTAGATCTCCTAGTCTTGATTGCTGTATTAGATCTGGGAGGGGTTGGGCTGGAAACATCCCTCATTGCCTCTAGGAACCTGCAAGACGAGAGTAAGATATTGTCCATGACTTTGTCTTTAATTGGGATGTAATTGTTCTTGGCTGATGCTTTTATGTTTTGCTGTTTCTGTACTTCTCATACTATTCAGCTTCAATAAAATTTACTTTTTCGATCAAATAAAAAAAGAAAAAAGATATTGTTCATGTGGAAGCCAATACTTCTAAAAACCATATCAGTTCTGTTTTTCCAAGCATGCCAACATAGCACTGCTATAGACGGCTCAACCTTGATTGTGCAAAATAAGTTTACAACCTTGATTGTTTATGCTGATGATATAATGGTTACTGGTAATTATGAATCTGATGTGAAGCAGTTGAAGATAAAGTTAGTGAGAGAATTCGATATTAAAGATTTGAGGCAGTTTAGGTACTTTCTGGGTATATAGGTTGCAAGGTTAAAGAGTGGTATTTTCTTGTCTTGAAAGAAGTATGTGTTAGACCTCCTAAAGGAGACATGGTTGCTTGGTTGTAAGCTAGCTATTATTCCCATTGACCTAAATCACAGGCTCAAAGAGGATCCATATGATCATTTAATTGATACAAGGAGATTACAATGCCTTGTGGGGCGTCTCATATATTTTTCATTGAGTAAGCTTGACATTGTTTATGCAGTTAGTGTTAGTCAATTCATGCGTGCTCCCACACAATGCATATTGGGTAGGATTTGTCACTGATAGACGATCCACCTTGGGTTGTTGTACTTTTTGTGGGTGGAAATCTGGTTACTTGGAGGAGTAAGAAGTAGACAATGGTTGCTAGATCCAGTGCAAAAGATGAATTCAGGTCCATGGCACATCGTGTGTGTGGGCTTCTGTGGCTGAAGCGATTATTGGAGTTTGGTGTTTCTGTTCTTCATCTTATGACAATAAGGCCACTATAAGTATTGCAAACAACCTAGTCCAACATGATAAGACAAAACATATTGAGGTAAATCGTCACTTCATGAAGGAAAAATTGCAATAGGGATGGATTTGTACTCTGTTTATGAAAACTAGAGATCAACTGGTAGATGCTCTTACAAAGGGGTTAAATGGTATTCGGTTTCATGATGTGAGCAAGCTCGGAATGAGAGATATCTACTCCCTAACTTGAGAAGTGTAAGAGTATAAATGTCAATATATTATTGTATATATACTGTAGACATTCTATATATGATATATCGTCAAGAAAATATAAGAAATATTTAGTGGTGTAGAGAGTAAGATTCTACACATGATTTCTAATTCTTTTTTCTCTTTTTTTTCTTTCTTCTTCTTCATTCTCTACTCTTGAAACCCTAACAAATCATATCTAGAATAATCAAGTGAGGGGACCCTTGGGCTGAGAGTGATTGTGGCTAAGTATGGTTTGATCAACAAATGGGAATCAAGAGTGGTAAATGTCTCTTACGACATGGGGTGCTAGAAAGGTATCATGAATCAGCTGGAGTCGTTTAATAAAAGCCATTTATGTGGAGATGGGGTCGGTTACTAATACTCTCTTTTGGGAAGATATGTGGTGTTTTTTTCCATCCTTAAAGATTGAAGCTCCACTAATTTATAGTACTGTTAGCAACCATAGGGATCTGTTGTGTTTGATTATTGGGATTTTTATAACGTGGGAGGGGAATGCTTGAACCTTCAAAGAAATGTGATGCAGGACAATCGAGATGATACCAAAGTTGATGTAGAATGATAGCCAACAATATCAATAAAACCCAAAGTGATGTAGCAGAAACAAGAAAAGAGAAAAAGAAAAAAATAAAAGACCGGATTTGAATCTTTTACAAATCCAAAATAGGAGATCTTGGCCTCCATCAAATTTGAATAAACCTAATGAATCCACCTTTGGGGAAAACCACTCCTGATTTTTAGACTTCTCAAAAGGAAGAACACACTAGCCAAGAACTAGAAAGCAAAAAAATTCTTTATTCATCAATTTCATTTATAAAATTGTGGGTTACAAGCATATATATATATGGACTTTACATGCTAATATTTCCAAATTCCACTCTAATTAGACTTCCTAAAAGTAAAACTTCTAAATTAATAAAATCTCCTACTTAAGTGATACCTTGTTAGTATTTTGGCCATAACTTTCCTAAATCACATCGGATTCTCAAGATCTTGGTATCGTTGGAAAGGTAACTGAATAACCTTTCAAATGGCATAAAGATCATTTCAAACGGATAAATTTTGACCTTCCAACATATGGCCTAAATAAAAAAACGAGGTTACAACTTTGATTTAAAGACTCCTAATTACATAAGAATTTTAGATTAAATTCAAATATAAATAAAAGATAAGGTTAAAGATAATCCGAACATAAAGTCCAATAAAATACTAATTAAATGAGCTTCAAGATGTTCCATATGTCCCCCACTTGTCTACCACAAGGATCACACATGTGGGACCCACCCACATGTCACGTGGGTCCCACTTCAACTTGGATGTCCGCATCAAAATGTCAATGATTGAGAGATTGAGCAAATGGTTCAGATGTTGTGGCCTTGAGTAAAATTCAGCTTGTCCAAGATAGGGAGGATCAAAGGAAATGGAATAAAGGCTCAACAATAAGTTTTGTGTTAATTCTTGCTTTGATTTCTATTGCAATGTGGGCAGCTTTGACTTTCCTTGGAAAGTAATTTGTGGTGCCAAAGTGCTGTAGAAGGTCCAATTCTTCACGTGGACAGCTTCAAGAGATTGCGTCTTAATGGTTGACAGTTTGAGGAAAAGAGGCATATAATGCTATATGTGTGTTCTTTGTGCCTTAAGGATGGGAATCCATTGACCACATGGTCCGCATCTACATTCACTGCATCTTTGCAAAAGAAGTGTAAGATTCATATCTTCAAGAGTTTGGGATTTCGTTGGTGTTTCATAGGGAATCCAAAGAGATGGTAGTGGGTGGAGAATTCTGGGTTTGTCTAAGGAAAAACAATGGTTGTGGAGATCATTGCTCCATGCAGTCTCTTGGTCCTTATGGTTGGAAAGAGACGAGAATGTCAAAGAGAGATGCCGCTTTTGGGTTTCTATTAGTAATGCTTCTGTCAATTGTTCTTGTGTGGATATCAAAGGGGCTGGGTAGGCTTTGTGGGAGATAGTAGTATAATATAATTTGTTGTTGGGGCTGATCTTATGGCCTTTCTTTGTTTTGTATTGGGCTTTGAAGATGCCTTATCCACTTCTCAATGAAAATTTCTTTCATAAAAAATAAAAAATTCTGTTGTCTGGGATTGCTTGCTGATTTGCATTCCTTGGTTTTCTTTCTTGTTCTTGTTCATTTAATTTAGTTTTTATTTTTTACTGCAGTAATAAATAAATATAGCAAATTTCTTTGTCATTAAAAAAGAAAAGTGACTGGAAAAATATATTTTTTTGTTGAGAAAAATCAAAGATTTAGTGCACCAATGAAGCTAAGCTCACCCTTTCTCATCCTGTTTCAGTTGACTTTAACCACCATGAGACATGATTTATATCAATCTAACCTTATGTCGGATAACCACCATATCCCAAATTTAGGCAAAAGCCTTTTTCTTATCTCTTGAAGAACCTTGAGGTATATTCACTTCAATAGGAAGGTAACAACTTGACATATAATCAATATATGGTGCGTGCTGAAAGGAAGAAAAAGATGGCAAAGCGGTGAAGCACTCGTTTTGTCCTTTACTCCTCCCCCCCCCCCCCCTCTTTTTCCTTTTTTATTTCAGTATTGTATATCAGTAAATATATGGCAACTTGCGATATTTTTATTTATTTATTAGGCCCTACCAATGTATAATCAGAGTTTCAGCTTCATAGTTATCAGAACGAGAAGTGGAAAGTGAGGCTCAATAATCTTTGGGAAACTTAAAGAGAAATATTAAGACGTGACTAGTGAGCGAATGGGAAGCAAGTAAATTGCAATTTGGAAGCATTTTCATAACCATTAGAAAAAATATTATGAAATGACCAGGAAATTAAAGGAAAAGAATAGGTTAATAGGTGATACAAATAGAAACTGAATAACAATATGTCTGTAACGAAAAAGTATTTCTACACACAATTTGTCTGTCTCTTCGTATACCCACACACAAAGGGTGGGGTGTATAAGGTTAAAACCGTAAAAAGGGTTATCAAATGAAAAAGTAGGTACCTAGAAAGAGGCACCAAATTCGAAAAAACATCATGTGTCATCCTGTGGTGGGGGACAAACAAATTTGGGTGTCGGAGATCCTTTTCCGATTAGTAATAGGAAGTAAAGAACAATAAATTACAGTTAATAGGACAACTACAGTACAATAAAATGAATTTATTGTGAATTATTCAAAACAATAAAAATAAAAATAAAAATAGAGTGAATAAAATAATAAGCAAACATAAAAATTATACCGTGAAAGTTACAAAGAATCATGACTTATAAATCAATATACAAGTAATCATGTAAAAAGAATACTTAAAAAATCATGTGAAGGCAGTAATTAATTACAAAAACAAATATTGTCTTATCATATGCTCAAGTTTATAAAAGTATAAAGAACCATACCTTAGAGTTTACCTTACGTAAGATTTTTGTAAATAACTAGGACAGGAAGAAAGCCAAAATTGACTTGGATTGAAGTAGTAAGGAGAAACATGGCTGCTTGTGATTTAACGGCAGATATGGCCCTAAATAGAGTAGAATGGCGGAACAGGTTTTGTGTAACCGACCCCAAATAGTTGGGATAAGGCTGTTGTTGTTGTAACTAGGCATCTATGAGTTAGACTATAGAAGGCATTGTATTAAAATCATCAGATTTGAATTTTTTTTTTATCGGATTTGAATCTTTATTATTGGATTGGAATAAAATAATGTAAACAATAAAACCCATGGTCCAATACTATATCTTTTGTATTTTCTTTTTTGCTATAAAATCAATACTAAATCCCATAGAAAAATGTTTTATTCAATGCCAATAGCATAGGGTTTACATTAACAAAAAAAACACAATTCCACTTTCTGGATCATTTCCTTGTCACTTCTCCTAATGCTTCCACTGCTTCCCAAGCATTTCCTAGTACTTGGGGAAGTAGAGTGGAATTGGCTTTTCAACCAGGAAGCAAGCTTCCCATTCTGTGTCAAGCATCCCTACAACTATGGTTCGGCTATCAGCTAATCCAGTTGGGTCCTCCTTAAGCCATTAGCTAATCATAGTTGGATAGCCTTATGGAGGTTCCAGTGTCACGATAAATTCTCTTGATCATGCTCCTTAGTCCTACTATTATCTCCTAGTCAAATTTCATTCATATAGACATCTCATTGTATTTTTAGTTGAAAACTTTAAAATATACTTGGTTTATTTTTTAGTATCTTTTGCTGATTTTTTTTTCTTTTGATCCTAGCTTTGGAATTGATCCTACTAACTATTTGAAAACCTTGTCTTTAGGATTATGAGCTTGAAAAATTATGCATGGTATTGATCCCAGTTTCTGTGTGTGTGAAGAAGACAGGGCTGGCCAGGTCTGTGGTATCAATGCACACAGACTACAAACTTTAGCATATTATTATGAAATCATAATCATTAAGCTTGTTATATGCCCCAAAGACAGTTTCTTATTGATAATCAGTGCCAGTTAGTGCAAAACCATACAACTGATCTACCACTGAAGGTTCCATAGAGGAAATTGTTGTTTTCCATAAGCTATGAATGCTCACCAATACAAACACCCATTAAAGAAAATATACATAGAAAAAGGGTCACATAATGCGACCTATGTCCTTCAGTTGTCTTTCAAGTATCTAAACTCAAAATGTCAGATGCTCATTTTTAAGAAGGCTATATTCATTGTCCTTTTTTATTTCTTCAATTATATCAGCTTGTCGGTTGGTACATTTTAGGCTTTTTTGTAGTTGTTGTGCATTCTATGAGTGTTAATGTGGTTATTAAGAGCGTGTTTTTATTTATCATTTATTTTTTATTCTAGGTTTGCGCTAACAGTTTATTGCATTCTTTGAATGATCTTCCAAGTGAGATGAATGAAGAGGGGCCACAATTTTGCTATCCTTGATTGTTGAGATTTGTTTTTTCTCCACCCTGAATAGGAATATGCACATTTGACTATCTGTGCTTTTTCATGTTTACTCATACTCTTGGAATCTCCTAACCATCTGTGCATTCGATAAGATGTTATGGATCATCTGCTTGGGTTGGTTTTTGGTTGGTAGGTGATATCCTAGGTGAGAATTATGCATCACAGTCACAATCTTCTGCATGTGTTCATGCCTATCCTAAATTTTGGTTAGGCTGGAGAGCAGGCAGGTGGATACCTTGAGTAAAAATCATGTAGTTTGTGTTATCATTGAGTTATATATACATAAAAAGACTTTAGTCCTGGTGGATAATGAGCCCCTAAGATTTCCTGGGTTTTGTTTCTAAAAAATTGGCAAAAGAGGTTGATCTTTTCAATTCTTGATCCCTGACCTAGATTGCTTGAATTTGCAGAACAAATATTTTCGGATGTACAAGGACGAACTGAGGGCAGCCAATGATTATGTGTCCACTGGAGATGGGGAGGCACTCCAACGTCTTTGTGTTAACCAGGTGAGTTAAGTTTGCATTCTATATTGTTTCATTTTTATCTGGCAAATGAATATCAATTTTACATTTTTAACATTTGGGTATCTGGTATAGGTGGAGACAATAATGGAATTATGGAACAAGAATGATGAGTTCCGAAAGGAATACATCAGATGCAACATAATGAGTACATTAAAGAGATTGAGGACACTGGATGGCCGGTCACTAGGCCCTGATGAGGAGCCAACGATGATATACAATGTTGTAGATGAAAGAGTTGATGGTTCTGTTTTGGGCTTGTCCAAGATGAGTTCTGCATTGGTCAATCCACCTTCAGAACCAGAACAATCTTTTGTACTTTCTGGACCTGAAAAAGATGCTAAGTCCATGGTGAAGGTGGAACAGAAAAACCTAACTGCCAAATCCAAGAAGGCTACTAAACCAACTACTTTGGAGAATGGCTCAGTGGCTGCTTCTAGCATGGAGGAGAAAGAGGAGGCAGAAGAACAGATTAAAAAAACGAAAGAGGAAGAGGAGTTAGCCCAGAAAGCAGAAGAGATGAGAAAGGAAGAAGCTGCAGCCAAATTGAAGGAACAGCGTCGGTTAGAGGAGAAGGCCAAAGCCAAGGAGGCAGAGGAGAGGAAGAGGCGCAATGCAGAGAAGGCCCAAGCTAGGGCTGAATTGAGAGCACAGAAGGAAGCTGAGCTCAAAGAAAAGGTAACTCCTAACTCTTTAAATTGTATAATCCATTGTGGCATCCTGATAGGTAGCCCCATCATTTGTATGATCGGGAACTCCAGGTGTTTATGCAGCATAATGTCAAGACTATAGTTTGTTTGTCCCTTTTTCGACATGAAACACATCCATTAGAAAATATCCCTCTTCCTGACCACTATACTGTGAACTTTGTGCAGGAAAGAGAGAAGAAAGCGAGGAAGAAGCAGAAGAAGAAGGCGGCTGCAGCAGAGACAACAAATGGTGACAATGAAGGAGAATCTACTCCAGGCCCAGAAGACATCCCAAATGAAACTGCTCAGGAACCCAAAAGCGAAGAGAAGCCTACAGCAGTGGCAAAGAGGCATCAGAAACCATCATTGCTGGCAAAGCAGACGAAGACAAAGGCTCTCCCTCCGCCTCTTCGTAACAGGGGTAAGAGAAGGATGCAGGGATGGATGTGGGTCCTTGCATCCCTTCTTGTTCTTGCTTTGTTCATGGTGGGAAACATTGTCTATTCTTTTAAAGTTGGCCTGCCAAGCTTTGGCTTCTGAAGTAATCTGCCGTATAACAAGCAATTACATAGAGGATTGGATGGGGTGTTCCTTACGTCGCCATTCTTTTGTGCACTAGAGGGTTTCTTTCTTGTCTTTATTTTTTATTTTTTTTGTTTCTTCTTTTGATCTTTGGGTTTTTGTTTTTTGTTTCTTCTATAGTCTATAATCAGTTATTATAAGGGCCTTTTTCTTTTCACATGCTTCGGGGGTGATCGGTTATCTTTTACTTGGTATCAACAAAAACAATTCATTTTGAGTGTTGTTTTCTTCCTGTATAATACAATAAGAATGATTCATGACGGTGTTCTACTTGTTCGTTAATTTTTCCCTTTCAGGGCTGTTGGGTCTCGATTCAGTGTGTGCCCTTCATGTAGAGAGAGGTTGGAGGGGGGGGGGGGGGGCTTTTATCGGTGTTAAGAGGCACTCATGCCAATACAAGTGGTGGGTAAGAGTGTTGGGTCGATTAAATCTAATGCTAAAAAGAGCTAACATGAAGGGTCCCTAACTGTTACAAATTCCCTCATTGGTAGTTTCATTTGACTTGCGAAAGGCAGAACATTGGTCATTGGGGTTTTATTGTTAATGAATAGTGGCGATTTCATAAGTCTCTCTCTAATGGGGCTTTATTGTAGAGTTCAATATTTTATTTGGTTTCATCTCTTTTAATGAATATGGTTTATTTTATTTACTTTTAGGGTAAAAGAGGGGGGGGGGGGTGTATAGGGTTAAAACCGTAAAAACGGTTTTCCAACATAGCATCACGTGCCAGTCTTGTGTGTGTGGGGAATGGGAGTAGGCAACTTTTGGGAATAGAACATTTGCTCCCTTATTTATTGGCAAGATAATTCTGTGTCCAGGGAGCACTGTTCCCCCCTCAGGGGGTGTGGTCCCAGTGGGGGAACGATGCTCCCTGGACACAGAATCAGCCCCCTATTTATTGTGAGTAAGGGTAGCTTGGAGTGGATAAGGGTAGCTTGGAGACCTCAAGTGGAGCAAAGGACACTTTATTAGAAGAGGTCACATACCCACATTTTATAAATCTCCTGTCAAGCAATTCCAAGTCGAGTCAGGCTTAAACGGTCAATACTTACCCGCGAGTGCAACCTCCCTCACTTTTACCCGCCAAAAATAATAATAAGAAAAAATATCCCACATATGCCAAATCCCAGGCCATTTAACAACTATTTCTCACTTATTTGAATTATTTTAGAGAGACTATTCCTCGTTCAATCCCTTTGAAAAACACAATGTTGCCTTCTAGGAAAGTGTGTGAAGAAAGAAGCCATTTGTACATTATGATAGTTCGGGCCCAAAGTGTATTGAGTCGCCAAGTTGACTCGCCTCCAAAGCCTAATGAGTCGAGTTATGCTGTGGACTCTCAAGTATACTTGATTCACCCAAGTTAAATTGCTGACTCTATGATTCATGTGACTTGGTTGAATTTGGGTTGTATACGAAAATAAAGACATATATACCTTAAAAACAATGATCCAAAGTCTTTTTTTGGACCCTAAGTTGAGTTGTAGCAAAATAAGAAATCCTAAAAGAGTTAAGAACTTTAAAGCATGAAAACTAAAGTGGTAAAGAAGATAAGACTTTAATCACTATCACAACTATAAAGATGTGAGATCAAAGAACTGATATAACCAAGTGCTTGACCGAGAAGACGGGGTCCAAAAAATAAGGTCGAATGTTCTGACGTTGAACGATTGGACAATGCTCGATGGCTTAGTAGTTGGTAGAACTGAAAGAAGCCAAGGCATCAGCCATCGACTAAGAACGAGTTCATTTTCTGTGAGGGACATTGACCCAAAAGAACTCACGAATATAAAAAGTCAAAATGCCAAAAGAGAAAAAAAAAAACTCTAAACTTTTGGCTAGAAAATATGGCCTCAATGAGCATAGTCCTGACTAAAGAAGGGCTAAAAAATGAAAAGCCTTGGACCAACAAAGGGTTATCCTTTGAAGGGTCTACTGAAGCAGGATATGACGCTAGCAACATAGTGCTTTAGGGGCATAAAATGGTTAGACGAGATAGTTCAAACCATGTCGAGGATCAGATTCTGGGAAGAAATAAACCCAATAATGCACCTTGGGGGCAATGTCACTTTTGGGGATAGAGAATTCTAGTAGGAAAGAGCAGCCATTCGCATGGGTAAGGTTATCACAAAAATTACAAAGACTCTTCTCAAGACAAAAAAATGTTTAAGGGAAAAAATGTCCTAAAAAATAAGACGATGGAAACACCAAGGACTTACGTCAAGGCCGTCTGTTGCTTCTCGTATTAAGAATTTGCCGATCAATAAGAGAGGCAAGAGTTGGTGATGAACATAAAGTAAAACACGAGCTTCTGCGAAAACGGTTGAACTTGTATGTCACCACAGGTTGGGAGGATCTGGATGAGGTGCTGTTTTCGCCTCTCTAAGAACTATGTCGAGAGTCACCCAAGCGATGGATCTGGTCATAAAGAAGAAAGGAAGGGGCTTAAGTCAATACTCCTAACCTAGGGAGTACCTTTTCTGCAGAACCATAACGCACATAAGAGGCAAATGATGTAAGAAGAAAAAAACATACCTATAAAGGTACAATTGACACCTCATTCCCACACATAAAGTACTCCTATGCAACCTAAGATGAATCCAAGGATTAGTTGAGGAATCCATGTGACCTTCCTACTCCTTTAAACAAGGAGATAGGAGGCGAGACGACCAACCTCCAGTTGTGGGATGATGGTCTGAACTGTGAACATGGCGTGATAAGTTAATATCAAATGTTTTCATGAGCAAACAAATCTGAGTATTAGGTATAGGCCAAGAAAGAAAATTATCCCATTTAACAAAGCTTGAAACCACTCTAGAGTATCGAGATCCAATGATATGGTTGCAGAGTAGAAAAAAAGAGATCATGCTGAAGAGGGATGAACATAAATTGATGCTCGAAGTTGGTATTTATAGACCCACTGAGGAAAAGGTTAATAGAAAGCAATGAAAATAGTTTGATTTCCCATGCAGAAGCCATCGTTCATTCCACACGAGATCATCAAAAGTTGGGCAAATCATGAAGGCAGTGCACATTAGAGGATACTTCATCCTAGAAGCGGCATCGTTTGAGATTACCTAATCAAATAAATTACATCATTAAGCGTAAACCATGAAGAATAATCAATATGGTCCAGTTGCATGAACTCGAAGCGTCAAAACAAGGTCACACACATTTAGTTAAGATTTAAACTCGACACATGTTGGGGGCATTTGTTGGCACAATCTTAAAAGTCTGATCGCAAATGAAGAATGCATGGATTTTATTGGGCCTAGAAATGAAATTATAAACAAGGACACGTGACAAAACTAGCATCATGATACGTGTTAGGACAACTGGTACACGATAAGGACAGATAACTACTTATATGAAGCATGCCAGATTAGATCACTATACACCCCACGTCGGGCATTTGCTGCAACATGGAAAAGTGGTTACAATAACGAAGAGGAGTGGAAGGTGGAAGGAACCGCTCATGCGACGTGAGGAAGAAGTTACAACCAGTGTAATTGGATGGATCGATATAAATAGCTCAGAAGAAGAAGAAGAAGAAATGATCCTCAACATTAACATCAAATTTTAAGTATATCTTAGGAGTAGAAGTAGGTTTATCTTAGGAGTAAGAGTAGTGTAACTTAGTTTGTAACTCGGTTCGAAGAAGGGTGAACCTAGGTCATCCCTAGTTTCTGTAGTCATCTTAGTTGACATCTAGCGGAGTGACCCCATTTCAAAAGGTTTATGACCCCTTGGATTAATTGAGGTGTTTGTATTGTGTTACTATTCAATTGCATTAACGAATTTTGGTTCATTTTCTATTCTTCCCCTTTGAAGTCTCAAGGAAGTCCTTTTTGTTAAGGCATGCACCAAACCTGGCATATTACCTAGGGGTACTAATACCTGGGGCAGTGTAAGGAAAAAGAAAATTTTTGTACAGACACTGAGAATCCAAGATTTACTCTTTTGGAGTGTTACCAAAAGTAGCTTTCTTCCCTCAATCATGTGAAGGAACCCTATTTTATCTCGTTGAAATGCACAGTAGAAAACTTTAATCAAAACTAAACTTTTTTTTAGGAGTTAAATCTAGAAGTGATCCAACATATGTAAACATGATGTTGTTTACAATATAATATACTCATGAAGAGAACATGGAGATAGAGGAAAGCTATAATTTGATTCTTAAATATAAGAAAATCTTGCCTTGGTCTTGGGTGCTTCAATGGCAACATCTACAAATGTAGGTGGATCAGGTTGTCCCCTTAGAGACTCGTTGTTGGCCATCCCTCCTCATGGGAGGTGAGACCCACTGCCTAAGGGGCATAAGTGTCTTTGACACATTAAAAAGAAAAAAAAAAGAAAGAAAATAGAGGAAGAGCCATGGGTTTGTAAAAGCCATGAAAACCAGGAGAGAGAAGAGAAAAGAAAAAAACAAGGGTTTTGTTTTTCTTGGAGCAAAGAAGAAGAAGAAGAAAGGGGATTGTTGATTCTCTTTGGGTTTGTTCTTTTCCTCATGTTTTTGGGTGATTGAAGATAACAAAACAAGATTTCTCTCTTTATTTGGGTGTTTGGTGGTTGGAGGTTTCTTCTTGAGAAAAATAAAAGAAGATTGAAGAAGAAGGTGTGAAGATTGGGGTTTCTTCAAGGGATTGTGAGCTTCCACAAATCTGGGCATTATCTTCAAAGCTTCTTGGTGTACTCTCTTATTTTGGTGAGATCCAACCTTGTATCCATTTCAAATTTTATTTAGTGGAATATTTTGCTTGTTCAAGTGTCTTGTGGTTTTTCCCTTTTTGGGTTTTCCATGTTAAAAATCTTGGCATATTATGGTGTGCTTTATATAGTTATTTGTTTTGATATTTTTTGTGATTATATATTGCATTTTATTTCCATTTGGTTGTTGATCCATTGATTTGCACAAGGGAATAGAGAAAGTGTGTTTTCCTAACAAGTGGTATCAGAGCCAGGTTGAAAGAGATTTTTTGGTTGTGTGTGAATTAAATGGAAACAAGTATGAGAAGTTGGATGATTAGCCTAAATGGAAATAATTGGAGTACTTGGAAAGAAAAAATGGAGGATTTGTTATATTACAAAGATTTATATGCTCCCATTGAAGGTGATAAAGCCAAGCTGACTGGAATGTCAGATAATGATTGGAAAATGCTAAACTGAAAGACTATTGGTATAATTCAATAGTGGTTGGATGATAGTGTTTTCCATCATATGTTAAATGAGGCTTCGGCATAATCTCTTTGGAAGAAGCTAAAAGATTTGTATGAAAGAAAGACTGCCGACAACAAAGCTTTCTTGATTAGAAAACTAGTGAACTTGAAGTTCAAAGAATGAGGTTCTATTGCAGAGCACTTGAATGAAATGCAAAGCATTGTGAACCAATTGAAATCTATGAAGATGGTGTTGGAGGATGAACTTCAAGCTTTGTTAGTGCTTAGCTCATTACCGAATAGTTGGGAGACTCTAGAGGTATCTCTTAGCAACTGTGCTCCAGATAGAGTTGTAACTATGAGTCAAGTTACTAGTAGCTTGTTGAATGAGAAGACAAGAAGAAAACTTATGGGTTCCTCACATTCCCAAACTCTTGTTATAGAAAGATGAGGGAGAAGCAAAAATAGAAATCCTGAATACCATGATAAATCAAAGGGAAGGTCCAAGTCAAGAAAAATAATTACTTGTCATCATTGTGGCAAGCCACAACACGTTAAAAAAAATTGTTGTAACCTTAACAAAAAAAAAGAAAGAAAGAGAATGATGAAGAAAAAGAAGACAAGAAAACCAATGCAATTACTTCTAGTGGTGATGTTATTATCCTTTCATCTTGTGAAGGGACATGTCTTGGTCTCACAAGTGATGCAGATTGGGTGATTGACACCGGTGTTTCATTTCATTGTACTCTATGAAAAGATATATTTATTTCATACCAGTCAGGTGACTTTGGTGTTATAATGATGGAAAATAGTGATATCTCAAAAATTGTAGGAAAAGGTGATGTGTATGTTGAGACTAATGTCAGTTACAAGTTAGTGCTCAAGGATGTGAGACATGCACCCGATCTTCGGCTTAATCTAATTTCTGCGAGAAAGTTAGATGAAGAAGGTTACAACAACAACTTTGGTGGTAGGAAGTGGAAACTTATCAAAAGGTCTCTTGTGGTGGCAAGAAGACAAAAATGTTGCTCCTTATACAAAACTCAAGCACACGTGTACAAGGATGAGTTAAACACAATAGAGAAAGAGTTCACATATTTATGGCATAGGCGGTTAGGCCACATAAGTGAAAAGGGGCTACAAATTCTTGTAAAAAAGGATCCCATTCCTGGTGTCAAAGGTATTTATTTAACTCAATGTGTTGATTGTTTGGTTAGTAAGTAATATAGAGTTTCTTTTCATAAAAATTTACCATATAGAAAATCAAATGTTTTGGAATTAGTGTATTATGATGTTTGTGGTCCTATGACAGTCAGGACTCCTAGTGGTGCATCTTACTTTGTCATTTTCATAGATGATGCTAATTGGAAAGTATGAAGATATGCATTGAAGACTAAAGATCAAGTTTTGGAGACTTTCAAGCAGTTTCATGCTCGGGTTAAAAGAGAAACATGAAAGCTTTTAAAGAGCATTCGCACAGATAATGGTGGTGAGTATAAACGTTCATTTGAAGAATATTGTAGAAAGCATGACATCCTTCATGAGAAGACTGTTCCCAAGACTCCACAGCATAATAGTGTTACAGAAAGAATGAACCGCACAATTATGTAAAAAATACGGTATATGCTCTCACATACTAAGTTGCCAAAATCCTTTTGGAGTGAGGTAATGTACACTGCGGTCCATTTGATTAACTTATCTCCATTAGCTCCCTTAAATGGAGATGTTGCAGAAAGAGTATAGAGGAAGAAAGATGTTTCTTATGGATACTTGAAGGTGTTTGGTTGTAGGGCATTTGTGCATGTACCCAAGGATGAGCGGTCCAAGCTTGATGATAAATCAAAGTAGTGCATCTTCACAGGTTATGGAAATGAAAAGTTTGGGTATAGATTATGGGATCCAATTGCAAAGAAGTTGATTAGAAGTCGAAATGTGGTCTTTCTTGAAAACCAAAATATTGAAGATTGTGAGAAGGTTGAGAAGACACAACCTCTTGTTGATGACTTCGTTGATATGGATCCAACCCCTCCTCTAATAACACATGATGATGGGGGAGCAGTGCAAGATGAACATGATGATGTTGTTCATGAAGACAACATTCCTACAGGTGACATAGAGCAGGGGGAGCAGCTCCCTCAAGAGTCACCAGTTGAACATCATATGAGAAGGTCTGCCAGAGATCGCCAACCTTTAAAGAAATATTCACCCCATGAGTATATTTTGCTTATAGATGGGGGAGAGCCAGAATGTTATGATGAAGCTTCAACAAATGAATGCAAGGAAGAGTGGTTGAAAGCAATGCAAGAGGAGATGGATTCTCTCTATAAGAATTGCACTTATGATTTGGTGAGACTACCAAAAGGAAAAAATACACTCAAGAACAAATGGATCTTTAGGTTGAAGACTGAAGAGCATAGCTCACAACTAAGGTACAAAGAAAGATTGGTTGTGAAGGGATTTAGATAGAAAAATGGCATTGATTTTGATGAGATATTTTCTCCTGTTGTGAAAATGTCATCTATACGTATCATACTGGGTTTGGCTACAAGCATGGACCTTAAGATTGAAAAATTCAACGTCAAGACTACTTTTCTCCATGGTGATTTGGGGAAAGAGATCTATATGAAGCAACCAGAATGATTTAAAGTGAAAAGAAATGATCACTTGGTTTATAAGTTGAAGAAAAGCTTATACGGGTTAAAGCAAGCCCCAAAGCTATGGTACAAGAAGTTTGATTCATTTATGATGGATCATGGGTACAAGAGGACAGCTTTAGATCATTGTGTGTTTACTAAATCTTTTCTTGATGGTGACTTTATTATCTTATTGTTTTATGTTGATGACATGTTGATTGTTGGACAAGACACTAACAGAATTGACAGGTTGAAAAAAGAACTAAGTAACTCTTTTGCAATGAAAGAGTTAGGTCCAACAAAACAGATTTTGGGTATAAAGATTTCTTGTGATAGGAAAGCAAGGAAGCTATGACTATCATAAGAGAAGTACATTGAAAAGGTATTTCAAAGATTCAACATGGATAAAGCAAAAGCAGTCAGCTCTCCACTTGGTGTTTACTTCAAACTATGTTCCAAGCAAAGTCTTTCAAGTAAAGAAAAGAAATGGAAAATGGAAAAAGTGTCTTATGCATCAGTTGTGTAAAGTTTAATGTATGTTATGGTTTGTACGAGACCAAACTTAGCACATGTAGTTGGTGTAGTAAGCAGATTTCTTGTCAATCCTAGCAAAGAGCACTAGGAAGCAGTCAAGTAGATTCTTAGGTACCTCAATGGATCATCAGAGTTATGTTTGTGTTTTGGTGATAGTAAACCTTTTTTCGGAAGGTTATACAGATGCAGATATAGCTGAAGACATTGACTCTAGGAAGTTTACCTCGGGTTATTTATTTACTTATGCAGGGGGAGTAGTGTCATGGCAGTCCAAGTTAAAAAAGTGTGTGGCCTTATCTACTACAGAGGTTGAATACATTGTCATCACAAAAACTTGCAAGGAAATGTTGTGGATGAAAATGTTCTTTCAAGAACTGGGTTTGAAGCAAAGCAAGCATCTTGTTCATTTTGATAGTCAAAGTGTCATCTACCTTAGTAAAAATCCAAATTTTCATTCCAGGTCCAAACACATAGATGTAAGGTAGCATTGGATACGAGATGTCTTGGAAAATAATTTGTTATCATTGGAGAAGATTCACATAGACAATAATGGCTCTGATATGATGACTAAGGCCTTACCCAAGGTGAAACTTGATATGTGTTGTAGCATTGCAGGCATGGGTAAGGTGAAGCTCTCCTCATGAGTCAGGAGTGGGAGATTGTTGGGAATCCCTCCTCATGGGAGGTGGAACCCACAGTAATAAGGAAAAAGTGTCTTTTGACACACCAAACAAAAAAAAAAAGGAGAGTCGTGAGTTTAGTTCACCGTGAAAGAAAGAAGAGTGAGAAAACAAGGGTTTTGTTTTAGGGAGGAGGGAGAAGAAGAAGAAATGGGGTTTTTGTGGATCCTCTTTAGATTTGTTATTTTCCTCATGCTTTTGGGTGATTGAAGTGCCAAAAGCAAGGTATCTCTTCTTGGTTGGGTGTTTAGAGGTTGGAGATTTCTTCTTGTAAAGAATAGAAGAAGATTGAAGAAGAAGATGTGAAGATTGGGGTTTCTTCAAGGGATTGTGAGCTTTCACAAATCCGGGTATTCTCTTAAAAGCTTCTTAGTGTGCTCTCTTGTATTGGTGAGATCCAATCTTGTACTCACATTTTATATTTCATTTAGTGAAATATTTTGCCTGGACAAGTGTCCTATGGTTTTTTCCCTTTTGGGCTTTCCACGTGAAAAAATTTGGTGCATTGTGGTGTGTTTTCTTTTATTATTTGTTTTGATAGTTCTTGTGATTATATATTGCATTATATTTCCATTTGGTTGTTGTTCCATTGATTTGCACAAGGAAATAAGGAAAGTGTGATTTTCTTAACACATAACACATTTGACTCAAACCTTTCTTGGTATTACAATTGAAGCTTTGAGAGCTCGATTGACCAAGCGAATAGTTTAGGTCTAATCA